>BQNB010003176.1:75648-100172 GCA_026074375.1 Tanacetum coccineum
GAGAAGAAACGGACAAGACTACGGACCTACACCAACATTGCTCAAGAATTTCTCTACAGTGGCTGGAGACGGCGTCAAAGATACAACGTGACGCCATCACAACAAAGATCAAGACGGCGTCAGAGAATTGGCAACGGCGTTATAACGTAACCGACTCATATCAACCCTAGAAGATTCTAGATAATGATGATCGTTCAACAAGCGCTAAGTGTCATATATTGTTTTGATCATAACTCCTTCATACGAACTCGGATTTTGACGATTCAACATCCCACACGTTCGCAGCGAGAAAATCAACAACCATGAGAAAGATGTCAACGTGACGGCATCACATGTTATTGGTGACGCCGTCACAGAGGTAGCTTAGGGTTTTGCCTATAAATACAACCTCATAACTTCGTTTTTATCAAGCCCCCAACCTTAAGTCCGATTATAGGGTTTGGGTAGGTGTTTTTCTAGCAACTTAGAAGACCTAATTCAATCCATAAACATCTTGTAATGGTTTGATTATCATATCTATCTTAATTTATGTATTCAATTCCTTTTGTTGATTATGATTTCTCTTGCTTGAGTATGCTTGGTTAATTCATCTAGTATTTATTTGGGAATGCATGAACCTTGTCATTAATTGATTAGATCTTGTTGTTTGTGACAGATTCAATGAGTCTAATTGATTATAGTTTATAATTCTTGTTTCTAATTGCTTCTTGTTGATGGATGTTCACGTTTGGCTCTAAAAAACCATCTTTTGTTTGTATCGCTGTTGATATGTCTAGAGAAACGTGATTGTGTAGAAAGGATACTATCGGGTAAGAGTCTTCATACTACCTTGCCCCCTAATATGGTTGATCCACTTTTAATGTATTTTAAATGCACTTATTAAACTCCTAGGGGCCGTGTAATAGTCTTCACACTACCTTGCATGTGCATTGCTCTAGCGGCATACTAAGTAGACGACGGGTTCGTATAATTCGTTCATGCTTTAGGAAATATATACACAGATCATCACAAGTGTGACAAGGCAACAACATTAGGAGAAGCAATCTAGGGAGTAATACATGATTAAATAGACATAATCTTTTATCTTATTGTTATCACCATTAGTTTAGAATTATATTTACTTTAAATAACTAAAACAAAACCTCTCTCCAACTATTTGATTTACTTGCTTTCCATAAAATATAAAAATACAAAAATAATCTTCCCTCAACCTTTAGAATTCTGTTAGACCGTGATCAAGCCTTCCCAACCTATTCATCGAGTGAACGATAAACAACCCCAAGTCTTGCCCATACTACACTACAACGATTAGGTGCACTGCGTAGGGAGTTGTAAAACTTCTCGTGTAGAAGTCCTACGACAACCGCACATCAATAAGATCCAAATGATACTTTTCATTCTAATGAATTACATATACATATACATTTTCACATTTCATTTATCATTATCTTGTCAACTCCACGTTGACCTCATGGTTAATTCTATACCAACACTTTTTTTATCTATTAAACTTTTCGTGTATATTAGCCTCATTCTTTATCATTCATTCATTTGGCTTGCTTTAAGATACACTCATTATCCATTTTACTTATCATATGTCTCTTTCATAAATCAACGAGATTACACTCATTCTGTATCATTTATATACGTCTCGTACTTATTCGCGTCATAACATCACATTATACTTTATTACATTTTCTACATTATATGACTTATTATACTTCAACCCTTTATTAGCAATTCATACAAGTACTTACTCTCAATACAATACTTCTTTATTAAGCAATGTCACACCCCGACAATGGCGGAAACTCGAGAGCGCAAAATAATGATCAATCATAACACAAGATACAAAATAGAGAAAACTACAATACAAAAACTTCAAGTGCTATGAAGACCATCAACCTCGAATAACCTTGAGTGATGTCCCAAATCGCTATCAAAATCCGCAATCTCTTACAATTATTCATAAGCCCTCACAGGGGTCTAAAATCCAAACTTAAACCAAAACTTCCAAATACTAAAGCCAAATAAAAAAGCAAGCAAGACTTCATATGAAAATCCACTCGGGATACTTCTAAGTCTGCTACCACATAAATCACCAACTATTCTTCATTCACTTCACATGAAAATGATACTCGAAAATGTCAACAATAATGTTGGTGAGCTCGTAGGTTTGACCTTAAACCCAAAAGTTGTGCCAATATCTCAAAATAGTAGACAATAGTGCTATATGACAGTGAATATATGCAAACAATCTAGCATCATCGCTAATCAATAACCATATGTCACTTACGCACCTAAAGGGCCTACCAGCTGGAGCACTAAAATTAGGGCAGGACCACACACAAACCTGGGTAGGCGTACCCATCCGCTCCAATAATCACACAAATACTAGGTAGGCGTACCCATCCGCTCCAAACAATCATGTAACACATAATATTCACATAGCAGTCATAAGCACATATCTTGTCCCAAAAACAAAACCACATTTCGCACATATCAATTCAAAACATTTCAAAACCCATTTGAGTATCATTTTCTTCCAACGAAAAAAAACAGTTTAAAAATTGGTGGGTGGGTTGGAGAACTCACTAAGCAAGTTCTTTTAGGCAAACAATTCCAATTACATAAGAAAATGCAACGCACGACCGCGCACGACTAGTCCAGTTATCGTCCCAATTTATCATCATTTCAAAAAACAATCTTCACGTTTGATGCATAGAGTTTAGACATGTTGTACAATTACTCATATCAATTTAGTGGTGTGATGGTTGACAACATATCCCAATAATCATATCAATACCCATTACTCAATAATACTTACTTATACTATTAACGAAAATAAATATACGTAAATATTTATAATTAATAATTATAAATATAATCTCTGGTTAAGTCCATTCGGTAACCAAGTCACCGTGGAAAAATACAATCATATTAGAGTTGGTAAATGGAATGTTTACTCATAAACGAACATCATTTGTGAAGTTTCGAGAAAAATTATATTTTTCGTCTTTTAGTGAATTTATTAAATAAATAAAATAACTAAATAATATTTTATTATTTAAAATTTCAAAAATCATGTTTTTACGTAAAATTTCTAAGTATAAACTTTTTACGAAATTTTGACATGACCCGTACACTCATACAACATTTTCCAAGGTTTCAAACCTTATTTTCAACACTTTTTACCAATTCGACACTTTTCGACAAAATCTCAAAATCTCAATCTTTAACGTTTACTAAAACGTTTTTCCAAAATATCGTTCAATATCACTTCGTAAATACATTTTCACTTCAAAAAGTCCGTCAAAACTCTTATAACGACTAAATATCGCTTATTGGGCTTTAAGGCCCAATAAGGGTCCATTAAGATATTTATAAGTCCAAAATACGATCCAAGTCCAAAACCAAGGTCCATTTACATACATAAGCTTATAACAATAAGTAGAAAATAATCTGGACCACAATAAGCCCTCCCATTAAGCCATGACTTAAATAGACTTATTGGGCCGTGAGTCCATATGCTTCAAAATACGTATATTAAGCTTAAAAATAAGCTATTAAGCTACGTATTGCATTTGGTTACTACCATAAGCCTCAAAAATAGTCCACAAACATACGCCATAACACAAAATAGTCAAAATCACTTTCCTAGTGATTTTGGAAAAGTCACGTGGCATATAAGCCCAAAATAAGCCAAGAAATAGCTTAAAAATAAGCCCGAATAAGCTATACAAGCTACTATAAAAAATAAGCTATCTAGCAACATATATTATTCAACCATCACGACCACAACATCAAAACTACAAAAACCCCCTTTTTCCTTTTTTAATCCAACGAACCAAACACACCCTTTTTATTCATTTCGTTTCCAAAAATCGATTTTCACAACGATCAACTTGTACAACTAACATCTATGCATCAAGATAAACCCAAAAGGACAAACGAAATTTAAATTTGAAAACTTACAAGAAAATCTTCAAAAATGTAGATTTCGACAGACATGGAAACCCAAACGTTGTTTAAATGAATACCCAAACACTCGTATCAACCCGGAATATCACGTTCTCGATCAAAGTTGGAAAATATATGGTGGTTTGTGGTGGTAGGTGGCGGACGAACCAAGCACACACACTTAAGTGTGTGTTTTATTTTTTTGAAAATGAATGATAATGAAAAAAAGGTCTAGTGGAAGAATATAAATGTACATCTTTGGGACACATTAGCTAAAATTAAGCCACATTGTCCCCTTAAGCATAAGACGTTATGGCATCCATGGGTTGTCTGGGTCTTTCTTTTCGTGTTGGAATCACTTAAAAGCTTGTAAAACTCAACCGTAAAATTTACCCCAAAGTTAATTAGCATTTTTATTCACCTTAAAAATACTTTCATTAAACTAGTCTGTATTACACGAGCATTATTTACACTTTTAAACCTTCAAACTCATTTGGACATAACGGACGTGTCAGACTTGTTTTTTCGGCATTTTCAAAATTCACGGTGGCAACCACCCTGAATACAAATAAAACATTAATACTTCCTAAAAAGGGATTATTTAATCACAATAAACCATAAATCACCATAATTCTCAACAAACATCACCATACGTCAACAACGATAAAAAATCTGAATAGACTGAAAAAAGTCAAATAGTTAAAGGGACTATAAATGAACTATTCAGAACACATAAGGGCCAAAAGGTTTACACTTCTACCCCCTTAAAAGGAATTTCATCCTCGAAATTCAACTAGTTAAATACACTAAACAAATGCGGGTACTTCAATTTCATTTGATCTTTATGTTTCCACGTGAATTCAGGGCCACATTTCGAATTCCACCGAACCTTGACGATGACAATCCTACTACGCTTTAGCTTCTTAAACTCTCTTTCTAAAATTTCCACAGGCACTTCCACAAAATTCAACTTAGCATCAACTCGAATCTCATCCAAAGGTACTTGCAGTGTTGTATCAGCAAAACACTTCTTAAGGTTCGACACATGGAACGTGTCACGAACACCGTTTAACTCCTCAGGTAAATCTAACCGATAGGCCACAGGGCCTACCTTTCTAATACTCTTAAAAGGTCCAACAAATCTAGGTGCTAACTTCCTTTTCTTCCCAAAGCGTACCACACCTTTCCAAGGCGAAACTTGAGCAAGAAATAGTCGCCTACACTAGACTCTAGAGGCTTCCTCCTCTTATCAGCATAACTTTTCTGACGATCACGCGCAACCTTAAGTCTATCCTTAATCTGCGAGATCTTCTCAGTATCGTCTTTGCACTATACTCTGGTTTCCTATCAACTGAGCCTTCTCCCAACCTCTGCCTACATAATTGGCGAACGACACTTTCTACCATACAATGCCTCAAACGGAGCACATCTCACACTAGAATGATAACTATTGTTATACGAAAACTCAACCAACGGAAGATGAACATCCCAACTTCCTCCGAAGTCCAGGACGCACGCTCTAAGCATGTCTTCCAAAGTCTGAATAGTACGCTCACTCTGACCATCGGTCTGAGGGTGATAAGTCGTACTCATGTCTAAACGAGTTCCTAATGCCTCTTGCATTGACTGCCAAAACCTTGATGTGAAACGACTATCACGATCTGATATAATCGAGATCGGCACACCATGTCTAGCAACTATCTCATTCAAATACAATCTAGCCAATCTATCCATCTTATAATCCTCATGCATAGGTAGAAAATGAGCAGACTTAGTCAATCGGTCCACAATGACCCATATTGTGTCATGCCCACTACTAGTCCTAGGCAACTTAGTCACAAAATCCATAGCTATTCCTTCCCATTTCCATACGGGAATCTCAGGTTGCTGGAGCAAGCCAGATGGCCTTTGATGCTCAGCCTTAACCTTCAGACAAGTCAAACACTTACTAACATACTCAGCTATGTCCTTTTTCATTCCAGGCCACCAATACCTATCTCTCAAATCATAATACATCTTATCAGCTCCTGGGTGTACAGAGTACTTTGACTTATGGGCTTCATCCATTATTAGGGTTCTCACCTCACCCTTCAAAGGTATCCATATTTAATCCAGGTAGTACAAAGTTCCATCACTTCTCTGTTTTAACATCTCATCCAAACCTTTTTGTAATCCCGTGGACTCGTCCACAGCCTCCTTCTGGCCGCCAATATCCTATCCTTGATACTCGACTGAAGGGTCATATTCATAGCTCTAACTCTCTTAGGCTTTACTCTTTCCTTCCTACTTAGGGCATCAGCAACCACATTCGCCTTACCAGGATGGTAGCGAATTTCACAGTCATATCATGAAACAACTCTATCCAGCGATGCTATCGCATATTCAACTCTTTCTGACTAAAGATATGCTGAAGACTCATATGATCCGTATAGATGACACTCTTTGTCCCATACAGATAATGTCTACAGATCTTAAATGCGAACACAACCGCACCCAACTCCAAATCATGAGTAGTATAATTCTTCTCATGAATTTTTAACTACCTAGACGCATAGGCTATCACTTTACCTCTTTGCATTAATACACAACCTAGTCCTATCCTGGACGCATCACAATATACCACAGATTCTTCCAGTCCATCAGGGAGAGCTAGAACAGGCGCATTACACAACTTATCCTTCAAAGTTTGAAATGCCAATTCTCGTTCCTCATCACAATTGAAAGTCTTACACTTCTGAGTCAAGATAGTAAGAGACTTAGCTATCTTAGAAAAGTTATCAATGAACCTACGGTAATACCCAACCAATCCTAAGAACGAACGAACCTCGGTCGGTTTTCTAAGGGCTTTCCAATTTTTAACAGCTTCAATCTTACTAGGGTCTACACGAATCCCGTTACCATTTATCACATGCCCAAGAAACTACACTTCTCTTAGCCAGAATTCACACTTAGAAAACTTAGCGTACAGTTTCTCCTTCTTGAGCAGTTCCCAGACTAACCTTAAGTGTTCTACATGCTCCTCTTGAGTCTTAGAGTAGATTAAGATATCGTGTATAAACACTATCACAAACTTATCCAAATAAGGCCTACAAACTCTATTCATCAAATCCATAAATACCGCTGCTGCGTTAGTCAGACCAAAGAGCATTATAGTGAACTTGAAATGTCTATATCGAGTTCTAAACACAGTCTTTGGAATGTCATCCTCATGCACTCTCAGCTGATGGTATCCAGACCTGAGATCTATCTTTGAGAAAAACTGCGACCCTTGCATAGATAACTTACATTAAGAATTGGTGAGGATAAATTACCATATGTTTTTGGTAAACTGTCAATCACTCAACGGATTTGATTTGGTCTTTACCAAATACCCGTTTGTGTCTTGGACTAGCCATTGCTTCATTGTCATAACGATGGTGCCATTTGATAGAACATATAGTTTTTTAGCAAACTATCAGTTATCACAGATTTGAGTGGTCTTACCAAGAACTGTTTGACTTGGACTAGCCAAACTTCTTCACAAGAAAGCAAGGTGAGTTGAGAACACTCAACCAATTTTTGGTATAATTTGTAAACATAAACGGATTTGAGAAGTTTTTTACCTCAAAAGAGTTTGCTTGTGGATAGGCCAAATCTTATGCCTATTAAGCATGGTGAATTATAACATTTGTTGATGTGGTAGGTTAGCCAACATCTCAATCCCTTTCATTCCATCTAGTCTTATTCTTTATATTCATAAATCAGCAATACCTTCTTGATAAGATCGTATCAATTCCAAAGCCTTATGTTCTGTTTCTTCAGATTTCCAATTTTTAGCTTTAGCATTTGCATCAGTATTTCCTTTTTCAAAGGATACTTCTTCTCTATTTGCCAGAGTGAACGGACTAATCCTTCAATCAGTTATCAAAAGTGTGTACCCTGAAGAACTATGCTAGGCTTCTAACTGTTACTTTCCATTCTGCTGTGAGTTCAAAATCATCTTGTTCATCTGGTGTTGAAACATTAATGATCAAACCTCCCAAAGTACTTTATCAAAACTTCGGATTCTTATCTTGATATATGTCATCAAAGTTTTTATACTAGCCATCTAAGTCTTCTCTCGTCTAAATACTGAAGCATTCTTATCAATGTGTGAAGCTTATCTCTTTTGACCATTACTTCTTGTTACCACATTCATATTAATCTCTTCTGATCTTTTAGATTCATCAAACTGTGGTTTAGTGCCAAGATTCTCAGTCTTCCAGTCAATGATTGGATACTTCTTGTCAAGTATTTCATAATCTACTTCCTTGTCCTCATCTGGAGCTATTGTCAAGCACAATCTCAGCTCATCATTCTCTTTCTCAATGTCAGATGGGTCATCTTGAGAAGTATCTTGTTTGAATCTTCTTTTTCTTGACTTCATCTTTTTCCTTGTACCGTGCTTTCTCTTTCTTGTATTCTCTTCTCCTTTATCCTCTTCCTTGACTTCTTCTTTAGATTCCTGCTTGATCTCTTCTCCTTTGGAGGAATCTTTCTTATTCATTCTTTTGATCAGTCTATCATCTTCAACAGACCCAATAGCAATGAAATCTTCATCTGACCTTTTTATCTTTTCATACATTGCTTGTATGTCTTCAAACTTCTTACTCTTCAACTCAGAATGTTTGAAGTTCCCCACATGCTTTAAGTAGGTCATCATCTGATTTCTTAATTGATTCTTGGTTGGAGGTCTGTTTCTGATGGCCTCTGATCTTTGTCGAGCAAGGAATTTTCTCTGAGCAGCAATTGTATCATGAAGGAACTTTGCTCTTTCTTCTATTGTGATCTGCTCTCTTTCTTGCTCTTGAAGCTTCTCAGCAAGAATTCTGTCTGCCTCAATTCTTGCCTTTATATCATCAAAGTTTTTAATGAGAGCTTCATTTGTTGCTTTTTCTTCAGCAATCTTGTTTCTTACTTCTTCTGCTTCCCATTCTTCTTGAATTTTCCTAGCCATTACTTCATCACTCTCAAGCTGTTTGAATTTCTTCACAGCTTGAGGAATATCTTCATCTTCACTTTCAGATTCATCCTCTTCTATAATTTTCTTCTTTCCTTTGTCTTTAGGATCAATCTTTGGAAGAGATTTTAATGTTAGAAGTGATCTTTGAGAAGTAGGCCTAGGTCTTTCAGCATCTTCAACTTCTCTCAACTCAACACCTTTCTCTAACCATGAAATTATATGTTTATGCAAAACTTTCAAGAAGGTTTGGCCACTAAAAGTTCAAACATGCCTACTTTGATCGCCAAAACTTTCTGAAAAAGTATTAACCACTTAAAAGCTTAAATTTTTTACATTATATATTCTGATTATCTTTTTTAAGAAATTTTAACTTGTGATTAGTATTGTCTTACGAGTTATGGATTCTGAACAAACTTAATATGACATGTCTAACAGGTTTTATTAACTAAATTTTACACAACTGGCACATCACATCAGGTGTTGTACACATTTTTTTGAACCGCATCTACTTTGCACATTTGACACAATCACGCGACACAAGATGCATACTACTTTAAACTATACATACACACTCTATACCACATTAAACCTGCGATTATGGTTAAATTATTAACTCTCTTTTCTTTGCCAGTAACATAACTTAATAGGAATTTGTACTTACTTGAAGTCCTTATGGAAGGACAATGAAAGAGGGATTTAATAGCCAAAACTCGCTTAAAATCCCCTCCGCAAAAAAACGCCTTGTAAACATCAGTTAAATCAACCACCATAACAACATAGTTCACCTTCCGTCTCACAAACGCCATCAGATAGCAATTCAAACACCGTGTCAGCAACAACTTCACCGAATAGACACGGTTCGATGTGGAACAAACCCCATCTTTCAGCCACCGTTGACCCCTCATCCAAGCATTCTCCAATTCGAGTAAAATCTAGTCCCTGTTGAATCGAACACAACAAAACCATTTTCTGTGTTTGCAACTTAAAACATTATGTTCCTCCATATCGATGTTTGAGTATTTGATGATTCAAATCGCAAGCAAAAGATTTCACAATGAAGCAAAACAATCGATGGAATCTAAAAAGTTAATCTTGGCTGTACAAATTTTTTTGAAAGAAATTTTTCAAAGAGTAGATGGTGTTTGGCATTGCCTCTTTTTTTTCTCTCTTTCTTTTCATAATTTCTTATGCTTATTTTGTCAAAATGCAAAAATACTCAACAAAAAAGATAGTAAGTTGTTGAAATTCTGATTCTATAACACAAATTGCTACTGGTAAGCAATCCCAGACACCCCTTAAACTAGGTCAAATTGCATAAAAATGTAGCCAACTTACCACTTTTTATAAAGTTGTGTAAAAATCATTAAACATTTGAATTCCGATTATTGTATGTATTTTGCCCACATGTAATGACCAATTTACCCTTCACGGTTAACAGGTTGATTTAAAAATATAAGGGTAAAATAGTCTGGAATTTAAAAGTTTTGTCATTTTATAGGAAAAAAAAAGTTGACTACACAACTTTATAGAAAGTGTTAAGTTGGCAACATTTTTATGCAATTTGCCCATTAGTATTAGTCACTTTTTCTTCAAATGGCAATAGTCCAAGTTAGGGCTGTAAACGAACCGGACGAACACGAACAGAGCTTTGTTCATGTTCGTTCATTTAATTTAGCCGTCAGCAAGATAAACGCACACGATCGCTTAAACGACTATTTTTCTTGTTCTGAGACGAGAGAGCGAGAGCGAGAAATAATGTTGTTTCCATAGAAACGTTCAGTACTATGTTCGTTGCATTACATGACATAAAACGAACCATAAACGAGCAACCATAAATAAATTATAAAATTTACAAAAATAAACAATATTTGTTTTCATGAATGTTGTTTTGGTTTAGGTAAATCAATATTAAACATATAATAAAAAAGTGCGATAGACGAACATAAGCAAAATACGATCATATACGAAACGTATATCCAGACGTTTCCACGAGACATAAATGCGGCGCTGGAGCGCACGTTGTTTCACATTTCGTCTACCCATATAACTAATCGACGTAAAAATTGTTCATAGTCGTTCATTTAATAAATAAACAACATACACACACACACATGTGGGGGGGGGAAGGTATGGACCTAGACTTGGTTCGTTATGTTCACAGCGCGCGTGTTAGCCGTTCGGGGGGGACGGGGGGGGGGGGGGAGTGTCATCACAGGGACCTATACTTGGACTATTGCCCATTTGAAGAAAGTGAACTAATACTAATGGGACAAATTGCGAGAGCGCGCGAATGTTGCCACACTTAATCTATAAAGTTTTGTGTAGTCAAATTTTTTTTCCTATAAAAGGACTTCTCATCACGTAAATTCCAACATTTTAACCCTGTATTTTTTTAAATCAACCTGTTAACCGTGAAGGGTAAATTGGTCATTAACATTGTGGGGCGCGCGCGACACACACACACATAACACACATTAAATGGGGGATGTGGAGGTGGAGAGGGGGGGGTGGGGATGGGGGGGGGGAGTGTATCTCTTACAACTTATAAAAAGTGTAAGATTGTGCTACATTTTTATGCAATTTGCGCGCATCTGTTGTTAAGGGTTCTGTGGAGGAGAGAGGGGTGCGGAGGAGAGCAGTAGCAATGAGTGTGTTATAGATCTACTGGGGCGGAGGAGGAGGCGTAGCGCAGCAGGGAGCGGAGAGGAGGGCTATCTTTTATTGCGATGAGTGAATGTTAATTGGGGAATCTTATAAGGAATTTGAATTTATGAAATGAAAGTAGAAAAAAAAAAGGCAATGCCAAGGGGGAGGGCACCATCTACTCTTGAAAAAATTTCGTCATCATCAATCACATTTATACTCTGAGCGCAAATATCACTTTTTAGATTCCATAGATTGTTTAAGCTTCATTGTGAAATCTTTGCTGCAAGAATCATCAAAATACTCAAGCAACGAACTGGAGGAACATAATGTTTTAAGATCAACACGAAATGGTTTTTGTGTGTACGATTCACGGGGACTAGATTTTACTCGAATTGGAGAATGCTTGGATGAGGTGACACGGTGGATGACAGATGGGGTTCGTCACAACGAACCGTGTCTATTCGGTGAAGATGTTGCTGACACGAGTTGAATTGCTCCATCTGATGGTTTTGTGAGACGTCAGGTGAACTATGATTGTTATGGTGTTGATTTAACTGATGTTTACAAGGCGATTTTTGCGAGGGATTTTAACGAGTATTGGCTATTAAATCCCTCTTTCATTGTCCTTCCATAAGGACTTCAAGTAAGTACAAATTCCTATTAAGTTATGTTACTGGCAAAGAAACGAGAGTTAATAATTTAACCATAATCGCAGGTTTAATGTGGTATAGAGTGTGTATGTATAGTTTAAAGTAGTATGCATCTTGTGTCGCGTGATTGTGTCAAATGTGCAAAGTAGATGCGGTTCAAAAAAATGTACAACACCTGATGTGATGTGCCAGTTGTGTAAAATTTAGTTAATAAAACCTGTTAGACATGTCATATTAAGTTTGTTCAGAATCCATAACTCGTAAGACAATACTAATCACAAGTTAAAATTTCTTAAAAAAGATAATCAGAATATATAATGTAAAAAATTTAAGCTTTTAAGTGGTTAATACTTTTTCAGAAAGTTTTGGCGATCAAAGTAGGCATGTTTGAACTTTTAGTGGCCAAACCTTCTTGAAAGTTTTGCATAAACATATAATTTCATGGTTACATGTGTTGATTTTATTGTCAAATATCAGATGCGGACCCGCTCTTGATCTTAACACATGGCGATATGCTAAAACCCATGGAGAGGCTAAATTGCAGAATCAAAATTTGTAGCTATCTTGGGATACCGGTAACAACTGGTGCATATGACATAGTATGCCTCACAGAGCAAGGCATACTACCCGAAGAAGCGGACCCTGCGACGTATTTTGCGTTGACTGAGGCAATCTATCGAGCTATATTACAGTCAGATCGTACTCATTCTCCAAAGAAGACGTATAAAGATTGGTTCATTGATATTTTGTCACTAGTCATGTGTTCACTTGCTTACTTCTTTGCTATGCTTTCACGTATCTTTCAAGAGTGGGGTGATAAGAACAAAATAGTCGAATTGACCAAAGTATCACTTAGAAAGAATCGTTAATAGTCATTTTACCCTATTAGACGCATATTAGGTTGTAAAAATGTTCTGGCTGTGTAGGCAAATATGTTCACATAGTTGGATTATCTTGTTCCTCATACCTCGTTCCAATAGGATTGGATATCGTAGTTGGATTATCGTATTGTGTTAATTGGACCATATGTACGTGTTCATTTATGTGTGAAGTTGTCATGTATGTTGAAATGTATGTTACACTATTAATAACTTGACAATATCTTGATTTAATACTCTCTTAGTCATAACACCATAACACAATTTTTTGACTGTCACGTCAGCTTTAACAGTATAATGCCAATACTAAAAAAAACTCCGCTAATCATAACACCACATTAACACCACTTTTTGGGACGCACTTTTATTTTTTCATAACACCCCCTTAAACAAACTAAAATATTTCATTAAACAATATTACACATTACAATACTTTTAAAAAACATACGGAATTAAAAAAAACATGCGAAAAAAAACATACAAAAAAAAATCATACGCCTTCGTGGTCAACATGTTGCCAAATATGCTCCATAAGATTTTGTTGAAGACTAAGATGCATTTCTCGGTTTCGCATTTCTTTATTTTTTCGACGTTGAGTTTCACACCTTTCAACCCATGTACGCAGCAAATTTCTTGACAGATTAGCGTACACTTCGTTCCAGTCTAAAACCGTCATCTTCTGATCTTCTAAACTCATGTTATGCATTATGATGCAAGAATACATGATTCGACGAATGGTGTTGACATGGTATTGACGTGCCGGTTGTTGTATTATTCCCCAACGTCCCCGGAGAACACCAAAAGCACGTTCGACATCTTTCCGTGCACTTTCTTGACCCTTTTTTAAAAGTAAGCTGATGTGCGGTTGTCGTAGGACTTCTACACGAGAAGTTTTACAACTCCATAGGTAGTGCACCTAATCGTTTGTAGCTGTTAGTATAAGGAAAGACATGGGTTGTTATCGTTCACTCGAGAATAAAGTTGGGAATGCTTTTCACGTACTAACAGAAATTCTAATGGTTGAAGGAAGATTATTTTTATATTTTTGTATTTTATGGAAAGCAAGTAAATTATATAATTGAGAGGTGGGTTGGTTTTAGCTAATTAAACTAATAATAATCTAACCTAATGGTGATAACAATAAGATAAAAGATTGTGTCTATTTAATCATGTATTACTCCATAGATTGCTTCTTCTAGTGTTGTTGCCTTGTCACCATGTGAGATTTGTATGACTATTTCCTAAAGCATAACGAATTACACAACCCGCCGTCTACTTAGATTTCGCTAGAGTAACGCACTCAAGGTATAATGAAAAGACATAACACGGCCCTAGGAGATTACTAAAGTGCATGTAAAATACATAAAAGTGGATCAACAATTAGGTGGGCAAGATAGTATGAAGACTGTTAAATGAGGTTAACCGTCTACATAATCACGTTTCCCTAGACATATCAACATCAATTATAGACAGAAAGCTGGTTTTCTAAGACCTAACGTGCACATCCATCACAAGAAGCAACATCACTAAGATCTACATTCTAGGTTTTATACAATCATAAATAAACACAATAATAGGTTTAGCCAAGCATGTTAAAGATAAAGCAAGAACAATAGATCAAACAACACATAGACATATTGAATGATTAAGTAAACCTTACTTGATTAAAACATGAATTGGAAGAAGTACAATAGGGTTTTTAGGCCCTAAAATCGTCTCCTACAGCTGCTAAACAAACTAGGGTTCGTACCCTCTTTTTATTCTAAAGTTACACACTGAAAACCCTAAATTCGGGTTTGTATATATAAGAAAATCGATGCGACGGCGTCGCGTTTTAGTCGTGACGCCGTCGTAAAATGAATCTTCTAGATCTGCGTTCGAGTCGGTGCGAGCTGACACCGTCTTGAAATGTATGACGTCGTTACTTGATGAGTTGTGACGGCGTCTAGTATAGCATATGACACCGTCTCTAGGATCTGTGAGTATAAATCTTCAAGAGTCTTGGTGTTGGTCCGTAGTCTTGTCCGTTTCTTCTCCAAAGAGCCCCAAGTTCACGTGTAATCTCCACATGTCTTCCAATTGAGAAAACCTAAAAAGGAACGATTAAGTACCTATTTTGGGCATAAACATACGATTTTGGGGTTAAACGACCCCGAAAAAGTGTATAAAATGACACCTCATCAAATACCCCTACACTTGGGATTTGCTTGTCCTCAAGCAAATGGGCTTTTCTATCTAGACAATAACAATATGATAAAAGTGTCACCTACTCTTTAAACATATTATACAACACAACCTTCTAGACCTCGTAATTAAATGCGTGGAAAGTATATACTAGCACCTCACATAAGTGTTTGGGGATTCTCTCTTTCACTCGGGTGTATAATGAATTATAAAATAAGGGGAAACGGAAAATCAACACTCATTACTTGTCATAGCATATAAATTACCATAGGCTTGGTAAAGGCTCAAAACTCCACCGCTAGGCACAAGTATTATTCATTACTATCTAAGAGGTCTTTATAAAGGGTTGTGGGGTGTAGGTAAAAGATAACATATAATGGAAACGGAAACGGATGGGATATATTTAGGTGGTGACTTTGGGAGAATTTGGGGTGGAAGGGTTAGCTAAATATTTACACGAATACACGCTGGTTTGGTTGCTAAGCCAAGACTCGGATGAAGATATACAAACTCTACACAACTCTACATCAATCTATTTTTTTTTCTTTTCTCATTCTTTTTTAATAACATAATACATCACATGGGTTTATAATACGTACCCCTACACTTAATCTTTTACATGCTCGATATTTACAATCTAACTAATGACTCGATTTGAGGTAGATCAAAATAACATGGAGATCATTTGACAAACATATGGGAGTATTGACTTAACTTTTCTTCCCCATTCTTCCGAAAATAAATACTACCATGAATCCCAATCGTCCCAAAATTGTATTTACAAGGATAAGGACTTAGCAACCGTGTATGTACAAAACACCAATGCATTATGTCTTATCAACAATGAAAACAACCATAAACCGTCGATCATTATTAAGAAGATGTTTGTGTCAAACTGATACAATCGAAACCTTTGCTCAACTTGTGTTTTGAAACAAAAATGTACATATCTGCTATGCAGAACCAAGCCAGCTAAAAGAACCATAAGAGTAACAAAACTTAACCGCAATAGTCCCGCAAATTAATTCCAGGCTTGCTGCAACAAACTCATATGCGATACATAGTATGTAATTGGACTCTGGATCGTTGTGTGTGTGATGAAGAAACCAGCAATTATCTAAGTGATGTATTATAGACTGGTAAGTGTGTGAAAAAAATTATGAAAAACAACCAAGGACACAAAATTCTACATAACAAGTCACACTACGTTGATTAACACAACCAGAGTGTTACCCATATCCAGGCCTAATGAAAACAAAGGTCTCCATGACTTGACAACTAAACTTCAATATACTTTCTGAATGATTAAGCAAATCAACTACAAAATTGATATGTAGAAAATTGTTAGCTGTTGTCACAACTTTACCACTTGCTGAAATCAGAGCCCACTGAAAGGCGCTGAAGAACATCTAACGACCTTGCAGGACTGGGAACACGGACATATTACAATATACTAACCTTTACTGGACATTTATACTTAGAAATTTTACCACACAATTAGGAGTCTCACTAATACTCTCCATAATTTATACATGTAGACCTTTTAAAGACAAATGTGAAGACCAACTGCAATATTAGCATCACCATTAGATGAAACTGATAGAAGAGAAATTGCAGCCTGGCCAAACGCTATCCTATAAAGTCAGCAGTAGCTGAGTAGCAGTTTAGTGTTTAGAAAAAAAATCTAGTATGTAGCTGGCAAATACATGTTGGAAAATAATAGGTTACCAAAAAATTCTACATAAATTCAAAAGCAAGATCCAATTGGGAAAGTAGCAACATGTTGTCCAAAGAAAATTCTAATAAACACTGGTTTACAGTAGCTAATTTTAAGCTTTGCAGATAACATTTTTTGCCAGTTTTGACATTACTTGTTCTCCCCCTTTGGTAGTCTTAACTCCCTCTTGAATTTCTTTAGCAAGATCGTCGTCTTTTCATCAAAATCTTTATTGGTATCCGTTTCTGGTGTATATTTGCATTACGCTTGATGATACAAATCCAATCTTGAGGATGCATACCAAAAGCATTCTACAATGTTTGTGGTGCGGATAAGCTACTTCCTATATGAATCCAAAATGCGATCCGACTCATACGATAAAAGGCGGCATTGCGGAGCTAACGGGTGGATATTTGGAAGTGATAAGATAATCTAAAAAACAAGATTATAACAAATGACAAGATTAATGAATTTATAAACGTATGTTATAAGTACTAAAATGGAATTTTATACATTTCAGCCATCTGATTTTCACATTGGAAATCTGGGATTTTTAATGGACACCTATTAGAGGTTTGTTAAAGTCTTCGTCAGCATCTAAATCAATGGCGCAATTCTTTGATGTTATATGGTCAATCGTCTTCACCAACCACTCACGGTTCCAACTTTATCTTTAAAGAATTTAAGAAAGCATTTCCACGACGACGACCTAGTGTGGTTATACTGACTTGGACGTTGAATTTTCGGGTGCCATGTATCTTCAATAAGTGTGGTGCCTGATTTTTCTCTTCGCTACATGGCATGTCGATACTCTCATATCTTCCTCAACCTTCTTAACCAATTTGTCACAAAATTCTTGATCGGTATAAAACTGAATTGGTGTCTCCTCACTTTTCTTCAGCGTATCTCCAATAGGTATCACAACCATTTTCTATAAATGCCTAAACCCTATAACCAATCATTTTACTGACTTCTATTGTCGGAACTAAGATACGCAAAGAATACAATAACTGGTTGATTTTGTTTTTGTAATCGCACTAAACATATTTAGCATTTAATTTGGCCTCACTTTAGAGTAATTTGCCTTTAATGGTCTCAACGATTATTGTGCATTGATGCTTTCCTACTGTAGCGAAGATGCTTATCTCAATTTCAAGTATGTCTACGCCAAACCACAATTGTGTGCTTTCGGGACTTGATACGCTGAAAAAAGTGCCGTCTGGTTGCTCGTAACTTTTCTAAAAGGAAACCACTTTCGCTTTACTAACCTCATAATGCAGCCGCATTAGTATTCTACCTCCAAGGTCTCGGAAGCAAAACGTTAGAGTGTATGACAAATCATCACATAATCAAAAAATGCAGTCTTGTTTAACTCGATATGGGTTTTTCAACTTTTCACATCATGTGTCGAATGCCATCTTGTAGGGCGCATTCGGAATATCAAAAACATACTTGTTACTACAGTAGCTCATGATGCAACAGATCTGCTTTTGAAAGTTAGTAACTTGATTTGGATAGAATCGTGTTTATGTATTTACTCGGCCAAAGGATATGGTGTGTCATAGTTCCTTTTTGTGCGTTGTGCTTACCTTCTTGTTGACTAACTAGGTTCAAAAAATAGATGAGTCATACATCTTACGTGAAAGTGTTTACCATCATCATACTTAGTTGGTAAATTTTCTAACAAATTTTCTAACAAGTATTCAAGAGCTTTGTCTTTGATCAGAAGCAAATTGTTTATCATTCCGCGTTCTTAGTGGTCATAAAATTCTTTAGACCCATATCTAAGATATTTTATGCATTACAAAAAGTGCACCTCACTACTCACATATCTACCCCCCCTCCCCCCCCCCCCTTAACCCCTATATGGCTATGGAAAATGGTCTAGATATAATTGATTATTCTTTCTTGTGCATTACCCAATTATCATCTATTAATTGTGGCACGGTTAAAACCATGTAAAGCTTCCATTCTCCTTTGCAAATACTAGATAGTCCCATCGTATTCGGTGTGATTATTTTAAATGGACCATGGTGTGGAAACTATTTGCTTAGGAAGGGAATTGACCCAAGGACATTCCTCTCCTCTAAGATTAAAACTTTGCAAACATTCCCTTGCAATAGTTAAAGACCGGGTGGGCTAATTACTAGAAACTTCAGGTTGTCATGTTGAGTGCAAAATTTATGGCTATAAGGTTCGGGGTTGTTCAGTACAAACTTAAATGGAAGCTTCGCTTAGAACAATTAGCTCAAATCAACAGACTTTTTGATCACTTTTCTTCATCACGCATTTCGCTATGTTTGTAAAAGTTCCACTTGTACGCTTCCAACCTCTCTACAATTGCCCAACCAATCTTTTCTTAAATGCTATGTTTTTTTTGTTTATTACTTTCTTCATTTGTCAAGGGTTATTATCACACTTAACATAATGCTAATCATTGTTTACCGTACCATTTTTAACGGAGTCAGCGCTTGTTATGACCGTCCAGGACACCAAGAGTTTGCAATATGCCCATCTTAGTGAGCAACACCCTTATTGATCAGGTTCAAACTTTGGAGCAAAGTAATTCCAAACGACCGGAAAGAACGTTTTCCTTGGTTTACTGGGGCTTTCCATTTGGCGTGTCTCTTATCATTCTTTTTTTAATATCTTGACGGGTTTGGCTCAGCAGAATTCCTGATAATCAACACCATGAACGTTTATTGTATCTCATCCTAGAATCAAACATCATTATAAACAACATAAATAAAAGACAAAAAAAACAGAAATATAAGAATAAAAAAAAAAAATCAAAGAAAAAAAATATAATAATTAATAAGTACTTATAACAATATGACGAATGCATAAAATGGTATATGATGCATACATGTTATATATTAACAATAATTATTATAATTGTTAATCCATGTTAATAGTGTACTTTCTTTGGCGTTGTCTCCCAGTAAGAACAATGATTACACTTGCCACATTAGAAAACTTAAGCATAAATTAGACCCTACTTATAACTGAATGAAGAAATCTAGTAGCCAATAACTTAAAGCAAGTGATCAGTAGCCAAAACATAAAAAATGCATATTCAATTATTGATCTATATATATTACTAAAAGCAAAAAATAATAACACACCATATAAATCATAACGATCCATAATGTGTAGGTAAAAAAGACAAAAAAAACTAAAAATTGTACAATATATGTAATAAACACTTACTTCCATTGTATAGTTTTGTTGAGATAAGAATGATTCATGGTTTATAGGTAAAGAAGACATGTCATCATCCATTGTTTAGTTTTCTGAAGTTAGGGTTTGTGATGTTTAAATTATTATTTTTTCGTATCATAGTACTAGGAGGAAGGAGAAATAGTAGGTTGAATATAGGTAAAAAGTGTAGGTATTTCATTATTTTAGGTTTTTATATTTTCTTATATCAATCGGTTTTTCATTGGGCCTAAGTCGGTTTTGTCAGTTTTTGACCTGACCCGACCCGAAACTGAAATTTTAGAAAATCACAAACCGAGAACCGAGCCTAATGTACGCCATGGTCGGGGTTGGCCATGCTACGTATACTGATTGGTTTCATGAGTTGGCGAGGTTAGTTCCTCACTTGGTAACTCCTGTGAGTAGGATGATTGAAAGGTATGTAAATGGCCTTAATCCACAAATTCGTAGGATGGTGGAAGCAATAGAGCCAAAGACTATGCAGAAGGCAGTGCAGGTTTCTAATGCACTAACCAATGAGGCTGTGAGAAATGGATCAATTAAGAAAGTTAAGAAAAGAGAAAATGTGGGGGAAACTAGCAAGGATAAGAATGGTAGGGATTGCAATAAGAGGACTAGGACTGGGAATGTTTTTTCTACTACTGTAAACCCTATAGGAAGAGAGAATATGGGTAATTGGTCTAAGTGTACCACCTGCAACTCCTACTATGCACCGGGAGGGCCTTGTCGCACATGCTTCAACTATAACTGCCCGGGTCATTTGGCAAAGGATTGTAGAGGTGTCCCGAGGAATGTGAATTCTGTCAATGCTAAAAATCCAACTGTTAGAGCATGTTATGAGTGTGGTAGTACCGACCATGTTAGGTCAGCTTGCCCTAGATTGAATAGAGCACAAGAACCAGAAGGAAATCGTCCAAATCAAGTTGCTGCTAATAACAGGGGTCAAAGTCGTGGAAACCAAGGGAACCAGGCTAGGGGTAGGGCATTCATGTTGGGAGCAGAGGAAGCTCGCCAGGATCTGAACATTGTGACGGGTACGTTTACTTTGAACGATCATTTTGCCACTACCTTATTTGACTCTGGTGCTGACTATAGCTTTGTTTCTACTACTTTTATATCTCTGTTAGGCTTAGAGCCCAACGACTTAAGTTTCAGATATGAGATTGAGATAGCTAGCGGGCAGCTAGTAGAGATTGATAAGGTTATTAAGGGTTGTAAACTAGAAATCGAGGGTCATGTCTTTGACATCGATTTGATACCTTTTGGGCATGGAAGTTTTGATATGATTATAGGTATGGACTGGTTGTCTAATTATAAGGCTGAAATAATTTGCCATGAGAAGGTAGTGAGGATACCACTACCGGATGGCAAGGTGCTTATAGTAGTAGGAGAGAGACCGGAAGAGAAAGTGATATTGTTGATGAGTGCTAAGGCTAGTGATAAGAAACAAGAAGAGATTTTTGTGGTTAGAGATTTTCCTAAGGTATTCCCGGATGATCTATCTGGATTACCGCCTATTCAGGAAATTGAGTTTCGGATTGAGTTAATCCCTGGAGCAACGCCGGTAGCAAAGTCTCCCTATCGTTTGGCACCTTTAGAAATGGAGGAGTTGTCTGGACAACTCAAGGAACTCCAAGACAAAGGTTTCATTCAACCAAGTTCGTCATCTTGGGGAGCGCCGGTATTGTTTGTTAAGAAAAAGGATGGTTCTTTTAGGATGTGCATTGATTATAGAGAATTGAGCAAGTTGACCGTTAAGAATCGTTATCCGCTTCCTAGTATTGATGATCTATTTGATCAGCTGCAAGGGTCGCAGTTTTTCTCGAAGATAGATCTTAGGTCTGGATACCATCAGCTAAGAGTGCACGAGGATGACATACCAAAAACTGCGTTTAGAACTCGTTATGGATATTTCGAGTTCACTGTAATGCCCTTTGGTTTGACTAATGCACCAGCAATATTTATGGATTTGATGAATAGAGTTTGTAGGTCGTATCTTGATAAGTTTGTGATAGTGTTTATAGACGATATCTTAATCTACTCTAAGACTCAAGAGGAGCATGTAGAACATTTAAGGTTAGTCTTAGAACTGCTCAAAAGGAATAAACTGTATTCTAAGTTTTCTAAGTATGAATTCTGGCTAAGAGAAGTGCAGTTTCTTGGGCATGTGATAAATGGTAATGGAATTCATGTGGACCCTAGTAAGATTGATGCTATTAAGAATTGGAAAGCCCCTAGAACTCCGACTGAGGTTCGTTCATTCTTAAGATTGGCTGGGTATTACCGTAGGTTCATTAAGAACTTCTACAATATAGCTAAGTCTCTTACTATCTTGACTCAGAAGAGTAAGACTTTCGATTGGGGTGAGGAACAGGAATTGGCATTTCAAACCTTGAAGGATAAGTTGTGTAATGCGCCAGTTCTAGCTCTCCCCGATAGACCAAAAGACTATATAGTATATTGTGATGCGTCTGGGATAGGACTAGGCTGTGTGTTAATGCAAAGAGGTAAAGTGATAACCTATGCGTCTAGGCAGTTGAAAATTCATGAGAAGAATTATACTACCCATGATTTAGAGTTGGGTGCGGTTTTTGCACTTAAGATCTGGAGACATTATCTGTATGGGACAAAGAGTGTCATCTATACGGACCATAAGAGTCTTCAACATATCTTTAGTCAGAAAGAGTTGAATATGCGACAACGTCGCTGGATAGAGTTGTTTAGTGATTATGACTGTAAAATTCGCTACCATCCTGGTAAGGCGAATGTGGTGGTTGATGCCCTAAGTAGGAAGGAAAGAGTAAAGCCTAAGAGAGTTAGAGCTATGAATATGATCCTTCAGTCGAGTATCAAAGGTATGATACTGGGCGCTCAGAAGGAGGCTGTGGATGAGTTTGCAGTATTGCAGAAAGGTTTAGATGAGATGATAGAACAGAGAAGTGATGGAACTTTGTACTACCTGGATCGAATATGGGTACCTTTGAAGGGTGAGGTGAGAACCCTGATAATGGATGAAGCCCATAAGTCAAAGTACTCTGTACACCCAGGAGCTGATAAGATGTATTATGATTTGAGAGATAGGTATTGGTGGCCTGGAATGAAAAAGGATATAGCTGAATATGTTAGTAAGTGTTTGACTTGTCTGAAGGTTAAAGCTGAGCATCAAAGGCCATCCGGCCTACTCTAGCAACCTTAGATTCCCGTATGGAAATGGGAAGGGATGGCTATGGATTTTGTAACTAAGTTGCCTAGGACTAGTAGTGGGCATGACACAATCTGGGTCATTGTGGACCGATTGACTAAGTCTGCTTATTTTCTACCTATGCGTAAGGATTATAAGATGGAAAGGTTGGCTAGATTGTATTTGAATGAGATAGTTGCTAGACATGGTGTGCCGATCTCGATTATATTGGATCGTGATAGTCGTTTCACATCAAGGTTTTGGCAGTCAATGCAAGAGGCATTAGGAACTCGCTTAGATATGAGTACGGCTTATCACCCTCAGACCGATGGTCAGAGTGAGCGTACTATTCAGACTTTAGAAGACATGCTTAGAGCGTGTGTCCTAGACTTCGGAGGAAGTTGGGATATTCATCTTCCTTTGGTTGAGTTTTCGTATAACAATAGTTATCATTCTAGTGTGCGATGTACGCCGTTTGAGGCATTGTATGATAGGAAGTGTCGTTCCCTGATTTTGTGGGCTGAGGTTGGATAAGGTTAGTTGATAGGACCTGAGTTAGTGCAAGAGACTACTAAGAAGATCTCGCAGATTAAGGATAGACTTAAGGTTGCGCGTGATCGTCAGAAAAGTTATGCCGATAAGAGGAGGAAGCCTCTAGAATTTAGTGTAGGTGACTATATCTTGCTCAAAGTGTCGCTTTGGAAAGGTGTGATACACTTTGGGAAGAAAGGGAAGTTAGCACCTAGGTTTGTTGGACCATTTGAGATTATTAAGAAAGTAGGCCATGTGGCCTATCGGTTAGATTTGCCTGAGGAGTTGAATGGTGTTCATGACATGTTCTACGTGTCGAACCTTAAGAAGTGTTTGGCTGATCCAACACTGAAAGTGCCTTTAGATGAGATCCAAGTTGATGCTAATATAAATTTTATGGAAGAGCCTATATAAATTTTGGAAAGAGAGTTTAAGAAGTTGAAGCGTAGTAGGATTGCCATCGTTAAGGTTCGGTGGAATTTGAAACGTGGTCCTGAATTCACGTGGGAACGTAAAGATCAGATGAAATTGAAGTATCCGCATTTGTTTAATGATGTTAGTAGTTGAATTTCAGGGA
>BQNB010003176.1:100976-117253 GCA_026074375.1 Tanacetum coccineum
AGGTTTAGCCAAGCATGTTAAAGATAAAGCAAGAACAATAAATCAAACAACACATAGACATATTGAATGATTAAGTAAACCTTACTTGATTAAAACATGAATTAGAAGAGGTACAATAGGGTTTTTAGGCCCTAAAATCGACTCCTACAGCTGCTAAACGAGTTAGGGTTCGTACCCTTTTTTTATTCTAAAGTTACACACTCAAAACCCTAAATTCGGTTTGTATATATAGGAAAAACGACGTGACGACGTCACGTTTTAGTCGTGACGCCGTCGTAAGATGAATCTTCCAGATCTGCATTTGAGTCGGTGCGAGCTGACGCCGTCATAAAAATTATGACGCCGTCACTTGATGAGTTGTGACGGCATCGTGTATAGCTTGTGACGCCGTCTTCAGGCTCTATGAGCACAAATCTTAAAGAGTCTTGGTGTTGGTTCGTAATCTTGTCCGTTTCTTCTCCAAATGAGCCCAAGTCACGTGTAATTCAATCCAAATGCCTTCTAAATGAGAAATACCTAAAAAGGAACGATTAAGTACCTATTTTAGGCATAAATGAGCACAATTTTAGGGGTTAAACGACCCCGAAAAAGTATATAAAATGACACCTCATTAAATACCCCTACACTTGGAATTTTCTTGTCCTTAAGCAAATAGGCTTTTCTACCTAGACAATAACAATATGAGGGGTTGTTTTACCTACTCTTTAAAAATATTCTACAACACCACCTTCTAGACCTCGTAATTAAAAGTACGGAAAGTATATACTAGCACCTCACATAAGTGTTTGGGATTCTCTCTTTCATTCGGGTGTATAATGAATTATAACATATGGGGGAAATGGAAAATCATACTCATTACGTGTCATAGCATATAAATTACCATAGGCTTGGTAAAGGATCAAACCTCTACCACTAGGTGTAAGTATTATTCATTACTATCTAAGAGGTCTTTTTAAAGGGTTATGGGGTGTAGGTGTAAGATAACATATAATGGAAACGGAAATGAATGGGATACATTTAGGTGGTGACTTTGGATGAATTTGGGGTGGAAGGGTTAGCTAATTACTTACACGAATACAAGCTAGTTTGGTTGCTAAGCCAAGACTCCGACGAAGATATACAAACTCTACACAACTCTACATCAATCTCTTTCTTTTTCTTTTCTCATTTTTTTAATAACATAATACATCACATGGGGTTTATAACATGTACCCCTACACTTGAGCTTTTACATGCTCGATATTTACAATCTAACTAATGATCCATTTTGAGGTGGATCAAAATAACATGGAGATCATTTGACAAACATATGGGGGTATAATTTTACACATAAATGAGTCGTATATGTTTTTGTCGTGAGCAAACATGTCGTTATATAAAAGAAGTATGATAATAAAATCAATAGTTGTACAAGTATTTGAATATTTTGTTAAAAACATTCATATGTAGTATACACGGTTCGGTTCGGTTAAACGCGGATATTTAAAAATAAAAACAAAAAATCGAATCGTGATAAGCGGGTTTTTCAGTTTCAGGTTTTTCGGTTTTGATCGGATTGAGCAATTCGGCTCGGTTGTTTGGTTTCTCGGAGTTTTTGAACCTCTCTAATGTTACGTCCATAAAAGTTTCATAAAAAATCTTTTAGAAGAGTAAATAGCAATCAAATATGAAAAGTGAAAGAGAAAGAAATAACACAATATGATTGGTGAAACTCATATGCCACATGCACATGCACATGTAAAAGTTTTTTTTTTAAATATGCATAGACGTAACATTGCTCTGAAATAGATTTCATTATTATGCAAGATAAAAGCAAACAGTTTGCGTAATTATTTATTTATAAAAATGATTTATATTTCTAAAACTTGTTTTTACAAATCAGCCTAATAGAGTGTCAAAAAATGGATCAAGTTTCCTATCTTCTGAATTCATAACATTGTAAGAAAGGGTTTAGGATTATAACTTGTGTCTTGCATTTCTCATAACAATTGATACAATATATAAGAGTGGATGGACTATTCTAGAATACGGGCTTGAGCCAAATCCATACTAAATAACTTTGACTGACATAAATAACTTTGAATAACAACTTTAACTAACATAAATTACTTTGACTAACATAAATTACTTTAACTAACAACTTTGACTAACATAAATTACTATGACTAACACGGGCTAACACTCTCCCGCAGTTGGAGCGGGAGGACACCGGACGCTCAAACTGATGCGAAACTCCTCAACCAATGCTGAATGCAATCCTTTAGTAAAAATATCCGCATACTTATAACGTGAAAGAACATAAAGAACTCGAACCTGACCAGCGGCAACCAACTCTCGAACAAAATGAATATCAATCTCAATATGCTTCGTACACTGATGCTGAACCGGATTAGAAGACAAATACACTACACTAACATTATCATAGTAAAATAGCGTATTGGAAGACAAAGGAGTAAGTAACTCACGTAGTAAATTACTCAACCAACACCTCTCAGCAACAGCATTAGCAACACCATGATACGCTGCCTCTGCACTAGAATAAGAAAGCGTCGGTTGACGCTTAGCGGAGTAGGAGAGTAAGTTGTTGCCAAGAAACACACAATAATTAGAAGTAGATCGCCTAGTGGTAGGGCAACCAGCCCAATCCGCATCTGAATAGGGAACCAATGATGTAGTAGAAGATGAAAACAACTACAACCCATAATCCAAAGTACCACAAACATACCTCAAGATCTGTTTAAGAGCCGAGAAATGAAGCTCTCGAGGATCATGAATATGAAGGCAACCCTGCTTTACTGCATAAGCATTATCTGGGAGAGTAAAAGTAAGGTACTGAAAAAAACCATAAGACTCTGATATAAAGTTAGATTAGATACCGGATCGCCATCCTCTCCTAGTTTAGACTCATTATCACAGGAGTCCGACTGTGATTACAATTAGCCATATGAGCTCGCTCAAGAATCTTAACAGCATATTTCTTCTAAGACAAAAACATCCTGGAAGAATCTTGTGTAACAGAGATACCCAAAAATAATTAAGAGAACCTAGATCTGTCATAGAGAACTCCTGATGTAATGAAGCAATTATTCGTTGTAACAACGGCTGAGAAGAAGTTGTGAGAACAATATCATCAACATATAATAATAAGTAAGCAGTATCCAGCCCATGCCTGTATATAAATAAAGATAAGTCACAACGGCTAGACTCAAAAACCAATATGGGTGATATAAGATGCAAACTGCTGAAACCAAGCTCTAGGAGCCTGCTTGACCCCATAAAGAGATCTCTGTAATAAACACACATGAGCAGGATATTTAGAGTCCTAAAAACCTGGTGGCTAATGCATATAAATTGTCTCAGATAAATCACCATGTAAAAAGGCATTCTTGACATCAAGCTGATGAATCGGCCAATGTCGAGAAACAACCAAACTAAGAACAATTTGAATAGTACCGGGTTTGACAACCAGGCTAATAGTCTCATCAACATTAACACTCTCTAACTGTATGCTACCATTCGCCACAAGATGAGGTTTGTAGCGACTAAGTGTACCATTTGCCAAATACTTATGGTGAAAAAGCCACATACAACGAACAATGTTGGCATATGTGGGTCTGGATACTAAAATCCAAGTTCTATTTTTAATAAGCGCACTATATTCATCACGCATAGCATTTTGCCAATTTGAATCACTAAATGCTACATGATAAGATTTGGGTAAAAGAGAAACCGAAGACACATGTAAACTGAGACGCTAAGTAGGATGATTAGTCCCGACACAAAAATGTGTGACCATAGGGTAAACCGAGGTGGGGTTCAGATTATTGGTTTGGGCCGTGGTATTGGTTTGGGTCGTGGGATTGAGTTCAGTAATAGAGGCGGGTCCTTAAAGTTGGGCCACGGCGGTAGGAGAGTTTTGGGCCTAGGCTTGGTGTACATTAGTTGTATCATGCTGTTAGGCCGTTGGAGAGGTAGGTGGTTACGCTTGGTTGGTGTAGGCCTCGTCTGATAAGGAAGTGGTAGTAGTATGGGTGTTTAGAATAAAATCAAGTGATATACTATGTGGTGGCACAGATTAAGGTGGAATAACAGGAATGGTTTAAGGAAATATATTAGGTGAGTCGTCCAAAAACGTGTAACGAGGTACGGAGTTGGGTTTAATAGATCCGTAAGGGAAAATGATTTCATCAAATGTAACATAATGGGATATAATAATTTTATTGGTTTTTAAGTCAAGGCAACGATAGCCACGATGATTGGAAGCGTGGCCCGAGGTTTAAGTTTGTGAGTAGGAGACAGGGGAGGGTAACATAAACACCCAAAGGTTCGTAAAAGGCTATAATCTGGGTGTTTTTCCAAATAGATGAGTGTAAGGGATTTCGTTAGCAATAGCGGTAGAGGGCAATATATTTAGTAAATGGACGGCCATATTAAGAGCTTCGACCTAAAAAGTTGGTAGAAGATTGGATTGAAAAAGTAAAGTCCGAATTAGATTATTGATGGTGCGAACCATGCGTTCGGATTTACCATTTTGTTGAGATGTTTTTGGACATGAGAAACGAAACTGAATGCCATTATCAGCAAAAAGTTTATGTAAGTTTCGGTTGTCGAATTCATCGCCATGATCACACTGAAAAGACCGAATTTCATACTTAAACTGAGTACGAACATATGTACGAAACAAGACAAATTTAGACAAGACATCTGACTTATTAATCAGAGGATAAACCCAAACAAGCTGTGAATAATGATCTAAAAATAATACATAATATTTAAAACCTGAGAGACTCGGAATGGGTAAAGTCCACACATCCGAGTGAATAAAATCAAAACATGAAGTAACCAAAGTATCAGAACTAACAAACGGAAGCCTTACGTGTTTGCCAAGCTGACAAGCATGAAAAAGCACGAGAGGTTTCTCTTTATTACACGAAATAAAATTATTAGAAATAAGACGACGTAACACTTCACTCCCTGGATGCCCAAGTCGTTGGTGCCAAGTATGCTGACTGACAAGGAAAACATGAGGAATATAAGATGGATCCATGACCGGTAAAGATCCCTTGTGCTATCACAGCGAAGAAGCACCCGACGCGTCATGAAATCCTTAACGAAAAACCAAATGCATCAAATTTAATAATCCAATTATTTTCACGAACAAACTGACGAACATAAATTAATTTTTAACAATATGGGGAGTAATAAGAATGTTGTTTAGGTGAAGAGATATAAAAGGAGTTGGCAAAAATGCTATGGCCCGTATTGGTGATAGGTATAGAATGATCGTCACCAACCGAGACTGACGGATAAATACACGTATTAAAGTCATCACTTAGACTAGTAACTGAATTATTAAGATGAGAGCTCGCACATGTATCCATATTCCAAGCACCATAAGCGAGATCTTGAAGTGTCTCGACGATAAAAGCATGAGGTAATGTAGTGGCATGTCCCGATATAACCGTGGAACCCGTGGACCCGGGAGGAGTGACAGGCTAAGAAACCAAAGTCACGGTGTGGGCCTGTTGGGCTGAATCGAGACCTAACTAGTAAAGCTGTTGGGTCAAAATGGCATGTTAGGCCGGGTTGTATAAGTGGGCCGGTGGGTATGTAAATCTAGGGGGAATGCTAACCGGACTCATAATGAATGGTTTTTGTGTCGTGTGCAGTGAGTGTATTAGGGTTTAGATTGGCGAGTTGTTACTGTAGCGAGAGTTAGGGATAAAAAGTGGTAGGGTTTTTTTAAACTGATAACAGACAATAATAATATAACTGGCTCGTGACCTTAACACGAACAACAATCAACTATCGTGTGGAATATTTAGGAGGTGTAGGGGAATATTTTGAGTCGGCAGTGTTAGGGTTTTGATGGATCGATTTTAATGGCTCGATACCATGTAAGAAAGGGTTTAAGGATATAATTTGTGTCTTGCATTCCTCATAACAATTGATACAATATATAAGAGTGTATGGACTATTCTAGAAAACGGGCTTGAGCCCAATCCATACTAAATGACTTTGACTGACATAAACGACTTTGACTATCAACTTTGACTAACATAAATTACTTTGACTAACAACTTTGACTAATATAAATTACTTTGACTAACACAGGCTAACAAACATGTGGTACTAGAATTAAAAAAATCTAGTTTTTCGATTTGGTTTTGCGAGCCAATTAGTCTCATGACTAATCTTTTGGATAGCTCGGAGTCGACGCAGGTAAACCTTCATGGTCACAAGAGGATTAATTTTCTCCCCATTGAATTCCAACCTTTGACCCCTGCTTTAGAAGGCTGATATTCTTACTGCTAGATTACCCATTCGGATTTAATATAACTATTATTCTAAATATTTTTTAAATGATACATCGTTAGTCATTTATAATATTAGTTGGGTGCTCGCAGATAGCATCGGCTATAAATATATAGTGAATAAGATGCGGTAAGTTGATGTGGTTCACTACCCGTACGAGAAAATCATTGTCAATCTAACTCTCCCCGCAATTTTCTACCTGCTTAGTGAAGTCTTTTCGCAATACTTCGGATGTATATGTGTCCTGTGTATGTATTTGTTTGAGTTTCCCGTACCTTTCTCGCAATGTCATATTGACATCATCATTCCCGCATGACAAAGACCCTCACACTCTTTTACCCGTCAAACAATCTCTCCATAAGTATATAATATTGACGATTTAAATTTGTATTGATTTAAACTAAAGTTAAATTTGTAAAAAACAAAAGTTTAATTAAAATAAAATAAACCCACTAAAAAGTGAGAAAAACTAAAGCTAAAAAAGTATATCAAAATGGTGATTAAATTAAAAGCAATTTTTTTAAAGAATATGATAAAATTAGATAATAAAAAAATAATTAAGAAAATATTTCAAATTATAAATAAATATGATTTTTTAAATAAGAGATAACACATGTCACTTTAAGAATCATTTATGAAAAGTGAAATAAAAAGTCAAGATCTCATCTCCTTATCTTAATTTTTAATAGAATTCATATTATAAATACTTTATAAAATAATATAGACTAAACATCAACTTAAAAATACTAATATCTTGAACATATACATTATACTTTGAACTTTAATAACAACAATAGTACACATCGTATTATAAAAAATAACATTTACCATAGCGTTTACACACAGAGTTGCTATAGTAACTCTTTTTTAATATTTTTTTAATTCCTAATGAACAGTAACTTTAATCTTAAACTAATACCAATACTACGTGTCTCAAATTTAATACACCACACATATTCACACACACCATAACACATCAACACTAAAATCTCCACCGCCTACCTCACCCAAAAGACACACACAACGCCAGCTGCTTTGTGGTGTTTTTGATTTTGTGTGATCGTTTCCTGGTAATACTGTGGTAATGGTCTTGGTGTTATAATGGTACACTTCATGTTGTGGGGGTATTTTGTTGGTGCTGCTTTTGTGGCTTATTTTTTGCGCTTAACGGGATTTAGATAAAGAAGGTATTTTTATGAGAGTTATAATCTTAAGGATATCATCTGCATGATAATGATTCGATTGTTTTGTGTTTGTTGATGTGTTAGAAAATAAGTATTCTACTTCTGTTAATGATTTTAAAGTTACTTGGATTTGTTTTTGGTTTTTGTGGTTGTTGGTGGATGCCGTCGTTTTAGCGAGGCAAACTATTGGGTTTGCAGCCATGTCGGATGCTCACTTTTTTGTTTTCATCAATCCGAACACATTTGATTAAAGTTGTGAACGTCCGCGTCTTGGCAGGGCAAATTGTTAGGTTTGCAGCCATGGCGGATGTCCACTTTTTTGATTTTTTTGTTGATGTTTGGTATGATGATGTCACAGCCAAAATTGGAACCATAGGAGTATAATACAGTTACTATACTGTGTTCTTGGTCTTTTTGAGACGACACAGACTGTTATTGTGAGGCTGTGATGAATTTAAATAGGTTTACCTAAAGGCGTAAACATCCATGGCTTAGCGGGGCAAACTATTTAATTTGCAGCCATTGCGGATGCGTCCGTTTTTCTTGGATACTGAAAGGAAAAAAATATATGCTAAAAGCCATTAAATTTTTCACACACATTTGCGGAATCTAATGCACTTCAGCTAAAGGCGTAAGCATACGTGTATTGGCGGGGCAAACTATTAAGTTTGCAGCCATTGCGGATGTATCCGCTTTTCTTGGATACTAATGAATTTGAGCCTCATTCCAGTGAAGCCTTTAGAGGCTGCATTTTGGAGATGAGTGGTGTTGTGTTGTGTGTGAATATGTGTCGTATGTTATATTTGAGACACGTTATCATGTTATTGGGTTATCTGACCTTACTAAAGAAAAGGGGTATTGTGGCGGGGCAAAAAATAGTTATCGAAGATCAGGTAAACCATAATGGCTTGATCTTTAGTCTTATTACTAATTTTAATGTGTTAGTTTGGCTATTCTTGATGCTTCTTATTTTTTTTGGATTTTTTTCACTGTTTGCGAGGAAATTCTTATATGGTTTGTTGTATGTTGCCTAATAGATTACTACACCTATGTAAATGAACCCAACGCCTATGAGCAAGACCAATGGTGCAACACAGAATGAAAACTTCTCATCCCAGGTGCATAACTTATTCCTTTTGCACTTTACGGTCAAATCATGATTGTGGGTTGTTTTTGTTGCCAATATAAGTGACCTTTGCGATGCCTCCGGCTATCGTTGGTTTAAAATGCTTATTTCTTCTAAAGGAATATGAATAGCTAAGGCTTGGTATTGAAAAATTAACTGTAATGACAAGTAAAGACACCTTAATGATGCAACTTACAGACTTGCGGGCATCAACTATGGCAATCAAGAATCGAGCTATGCCTGCCAACTCTTCTATTCAAATACTCTTTCTCATCCTTCGCTTAAAGAATTTTAAACTGCAAATTCACAATACACTACAAATTAGGACCTTATTTTAAATTCGGTAATAGAATCTGGACGATGATACATTTGGTGTCGCTCAGTGGGTGTTTGGATTTTTTTTAGTTTTTTTAATCACTGTTATAGAAAAGAACGCCATAGGTTGGTATGGGATCGTTTAAAATAGGTAATCTTTGACAAAGTGGCAAAGCAGCTTTGCTAATTACTACTGCTAATATGTACTCTTTGTCTATTTGACTGCTATTAAAATGCAGGTTGTATAGCCGCTTAGCCATTGTTAGTTTTAAATGTGCATCTACGATACTTTTTCTTAAATCCTCAAACTTACATATGTGGATAGCTAATATGTTGGTATGTGGTAGTCAATGTTGGGTTTATTGATTTGATGATTACAAAACTACATGTGCTTAAATGAAGAAGAATGAAACATAAGGACCAAAGTCATCAAGATGAGAAATCTACAAAAGATGGAAGATTTGGTCAAAGATCTTCAAGATAAAGATTAGGAAAGATTTAAATTAATTTAAATAGTTTCCTTATCAAATTGATTTACTTCCTTTCTAAGTCTTGATCTCTCCCTATATAAAGAGATTATAGACATAGGTTTACTGTATCCCAGAAACATAGAACTCTCCTAATGAGAGTCTAGAAAACATGTGTGTGTACACGATAGTTAGTAGTTAGTTATCTAGATAGTTAATAGTTAGTTAGTAGTCCCAAGGTATAGAATTGGGGCAAGGTGGAAACGTATGGAATAAAAACCTTGTTTGATAATATACTGTTCTTTATATTCCGCTGCATATTTATATTATCTGTAAAACATATCCTAGATGAGTCTATAATGATTTCCATAATTGGTATCAGAGCCATGTAGCTCGTGATATCTAGGATTCTATCAAGGTTGTTCGAGTATCTGCTTCTTGGCAATAAGAGTTTTTATGTTTATGTTCTTCTTTACTAACTAATTTGGTGCAATTAGGGTTTTTCAGCAACCCTAATTCGTTGTCACAGAAGACTTGAAGAACAAATATTCATTTACATAAAGTTCAAAAGTTTGCTACCTACTCAGGCTATGCGTTGGATGTTATTCGATGCAGTAGGTCAAACAAACAGACCGACGACAAGGTTTTCACTGTCATTAGGGTTTCTGACATGTCGCTTTGTTTTCATTTGCTAAACCTCACTAAAGTTTGTCATTTTGGTTCTGCCAGTGTTCAAGAATCATGAACGTCTCCTTTGAAACTTTAACACATTCTCATATTATTCATATCTTATGTTAAAAGTTTTAGCAGCAAGAGATTAGGGTTTTAAATATAAATTTTTTTATTCGATTCTTGGAAAGAAGGAGTAGCAGCAGATATAACAATGGATTAAAGGGTACTACGCATTTCATATATTCTACTGCTTAGAGTTTTTATTTTCCTTTATTGCTTCATGATCGGATCTGGTGTTTATGCAATTTTAATGCTGTTGTCCACAAACATTAGAGTTCCTTGTGCTTACACTTACTATTGCCCATATGCGTTAATGCTGTCATCGAAAGTGAATACTGACAAGGTATTTTAATACTGTTCGTATTATATTTGTACTGCTAATACATTCGTTTGTACTGCCAAGATTAGTGACACTAAAAAGTGTCACAAAAAGAATGGGAGGAAGGAGAAACGAATTAGTGACACGTTAGTGACAGTGTAGTAACAAATACAGTGTCACTAAATAATATGGGAGGAAGAATTAGTGACACATTAGCAACAGATTAGTGACGAATAAAGTGTCGCTAAATGCTATAGGAGGAAGGAGAATGCACATTAGTGACAGATTCGTGACAGTTTTGTGACAGAAAAAGTGTTGCTAATTTTTAAGTTTTTACTACTGCTTGGTTCGAATACAGGTTAATGCTGCTAGTTTGTAATTGAATAGTTGGACAGAAATAGGCATTCGAATCATATTTTTTGTGGACCAGCATGTCTCTATCATCATATTTTTTGTGGACCCGCATGTCTCTATACTAGTCATGTTAACAAAAAATAAATGTGGTTCGAATAATTGAAACAAATAACGTGGATAAAGTTTGAGGAATAACAAAATGGGTCTTGATTGTACACGATTGTATGTATAGTATTAGTACTGGCCAAAATGATTTTGTGCTGTCAGTTTTAAAAAGTTTAAACTGGCTAGGTCCGTATAAAGAATTTTGTACTGCTAGCATTATAAGCAGTTGGTTAATACTGCTTGGGATTAAATGGTTTACTACTGCTAGCTCTATTCGATATCGGATAACACACACATGGTTTGGATCTCGAATTGAAACTATGCTTCGTTTAAGGGGAAGATAATAGGTTATGATTTTAAATGTTCTAAAACGTTTAAAGGCTCATATTTTATTGGTTTAATTGATTACGAAGATGATTATTTATCATTTATTTGGAGTTGAAGTGGAGTTTCATAGGTTTGTGTTTTATCATATCTCAAATGGCTTACAACATTTGGAGGTAACTTGTTCGTGCTTAGAAACGATGTGACGAAGACTTGACAAATCTAGCAAAGGTGTGTGATTTCTCTTATGGTGCTCAATGCGCACATTTGCTATCACTTAGTATGTGTCTCATAGAAGATGAGGATTTTTTTCAAGAAGTTGCGATCTACTTATATTTCACAGATTTATTTATAAGTTTGACGTCACGTGGATAGTACAAGATATAAGACACAAGTTTGGGTTATTCTACTTCAGCATCAAGTTTGTAATACTTAATTTTCTTCATCAGTAATCATTACAAAAAGCCTACAGAATTTGAAGATTCAAGAGATGGTTAACATATGGGTTTCAAGGGAAGCTTATTGACAAAATGTTTAACCATCAGGATATGTTCATGCACCACTTGAGGGGAAGTGTTTTGTTACTACTGCTTATCTTTATTACTACTACCAGTTTATATTTCTATTGCTCAAATTCATTTTTTTTATTGTACGTAATGGTGGGTAATTTGAGTTATTGGAAGGCTGGATTGGTAGTGTGGTATATGATTTGTAGCTGTTATGATCCAAGTTGCATATCTTCAGAAGACCCCTATTCGATTATGACAAAAAGGGAAAGGGTAAGAAGATCACTGTCATATTAATTTGGGTCATCTTATTATGTGTTGTGGTCATGGTCAAAGGAGATCATAAGTCAAAGGGGAAGCATTGACGATTGTTTCATTCATAAGAGAAAGTTTTGTAATATCAGAATAAGGGAAGACTGTCGGGTTTATTGATTTGATGATTACAAAACAACATGTGGCTTAAATAAAGAAAAAAGAAACAATAAAAACCAAGTCGTCAAGATTAGAAATCTTAAAAGATCAAATGATGGAAGATTTGGTCAAAGATCTTCAAGATAAAGATTAGGAAAGATTTAAATTAATTTAAATAGTTTCCTTATCAAATTGATTTACTTCCTTTTTAAGTCTTGATCTCTCCCTATATAAAGAGATCATAGACATAGGTTTACTATATCCCAGAAACATAGAACTCTCCCAATGAGAGTCTGGAAAACGTGTGTGTACACGATAGTTAGTAGTTAGTTAGCTATATAGTTAATAGTTAGTTAGTAGTCCCAAGGTATAAAATTGGGGCAAGGTGGAAACGTATGGAATAAAAACCTTGTTTGATAATATACTGATCTTTATATTCCACGGCATATGTATATTATCTGTAAAAATATCCTAGATGAGTCTATAACGATCTCCACAGTTAACTTCTTTATGTAGGGGAAAAACTGTCTTATGCATCAATCATAAGTATTCTGTTTTTTTTTGTGATTCTTCTCTTGCACACATAAAATGTTTTCTTTCCCATATTCACTCTTCTAAATAAAGCAATTTATCAATTACTGCTGCTGCTTAATTGTTCGTTCGAATTATCTCCCAAACACCCGCCTTAAACTTTTAACCATTGGATCATCTCTTATTTCTTTTAAACATTCTGATGTTCCTTAAGAAACTGAATGGATCTTTGCAGCCTATAAAGGATGAGAGCCAAGATGTATAAATACAAATGACTATGTAGAAACAATGACTATGAATACTATGTGTTAATGCGGAATCTTAACACAGGTACTAAGAAGAACAATGAACAACTGAATAACAACTTTATTAAAGTGTTCTTGAGGATTACAGATTGCTAACTATGATATTGTATATGATTTGCTAAACTTGTGTATTCGTCTGTAATCTTCTGTGTTCATATATTTTCTAACTATGCCAAAGGTGATCCTTTTATATACTAAGGATAACCCTAAATGGCTTACATATCTTTTTCTAAAATATCTCATAAATATCTTTTAAATATCTTCTCAACGGTACTAACTAACTTTCTACTAACGGTACTAACTAACTAACAGTACTTAATACTTTGTACTGTCGGTACTAAGTATAACTGACAGTACTAACTATTTGTACTGTCGGTACTAAGTTAAGAAAACATTAATCCTAACAATCCTCCCTTAAACATGAATGTTAAACTATTTTAACTTCATGTTTCTTCAATCCTTTAAGCTTCTTTTAACGCACAGAGGATGTATCCAAACATTCTTTATCATTTCTTAATCTTGTACACTCTATCCTTCTTTAGCAGCAACCTTGTCTTTTCAGCAATTCAGCAACATCTTTTCAGCTACTCAGCAACATCTTGTTACCTACAATCCAACTAAGTTGGCTTTGTAGTTTTTGGCAAACTACCAGCCATTAACGGATTTGATGTTCCTTTACCAGTAGCCGTTTGCTCTGGGATAGATAACTCTTCATCTAAGAATATGGTGAGTTAATTACCATACAGTTTTTGGTAAACTGTCAACCATCAACGGATTTGATTTGTCTTTACCAAATACCGTTTGTGTTTGGACTAGCCAATGCTTCATTGTCATAACATGGTGCATTGATAAACCATATAGTTTTTAGCAAACTATCAGCTATCAACAGATTTGAGTAGTCTTTACCAAGAACTGTTTGATCTTGGACTAGCCAACTCTTCACCAAGAAGCAAGGTGAGTTGAGAACCCTACAATTTTTGGTAAATTGTAAACCATAAACGGATTTGAGAAGTCTTTACCTCAAGCCGTTTGCTTGTGGACTAGCCAATTCTTATGCCTGTTAAGCATGGTGAATTGATAACCATTTGTTGTGTGGTGGTTAGCCAACACTCAATCCCTTCTCACTTCCATCAGTCTTATTCTTTAGATTCTAAATCAGCAAGTACCTTCTTGATAAATCGTATCAATTCCAATGCCATAGTACTTTCTTCTTCAGACTCCAATTTTAGCTTTAGCATTTGCATCAGTATTTCCTTTTTCAAAGGATACTTCTTCTCTATTAGCATGTGAACGACTAATCCTTCATCAGTCATCAAAGTGTGTACCCCTGAAGAACTATGCAGCTTCCAACTGACTACTTTCCATTCATGCTGTGAGTTCCAAAACTCATCTTGTTCATCTGGATTGAACATAACTATCAAATCTCCCCAAAGAACTTTATCAAAACCTTCAGGAATCTTATCTTGATATATGTCCATCACAAGTTTATATACAGCATCTAAGTCTTCTCTGTCAAACACTGAAAGCACTCTCATCAATGTACTGAAGCATCTCTTTTGACCATTACTTCTTGTTACCACATTCATATTAATCTCTTCTGATCTTTTAGTTTTATCAAACGTTGTTTAGATGCCAAGATTCTCAGTCTTCCAGTCAATGATTGATACTTCTTGTCAAGTATCTTCATAATCTACTTCCTTGTCCTCAATTTAGAGCTAATGTCAAGCACAATCTCAGCTCATCCATTCCTCTTCTCCAGTGTCAGATGGGTCATCTTGAGAAGTATCTTGTTTGAATCTTCTTTTCCTTGACTTCATCTTTTTCCTTGTACCCTGCTTTCTCTTTCTTGTGTTCTCTTCTCCTTTATCCTCTTCCTTGACTTCTTCTTTAGATTCCTGCTTGATCTCTTCTCCTTTGGAGGAATCTTTCTTATTCATTCTTTTGATTAGGCTTTCATCTTCAACAGACCCAATAGCAATGAAATCTTCATCTGACCTTTTTATCTTTTCATACATTGCTTGTATGTCTTCAAACTTCTTACTCTTCAACTCAGAATGTTTGAAGTTCCCCACATGCTTTAAGTAGGTCATCATCTGATTTCTTAATTGATTCTTGGTTGGAGGTCTGTTTCTGATTGCCTCTGTTCTTTGTTGAGCAAGGAACTTTCTTTGAGCAGCAATTGTATCATGAAGGAACTTTGCTCTTTCTTCTATTGTGAACTGCTCTCTTTCTTGCTCTTGAAGCTTCTCAGCAAGAATTCTGTCTGCCTCAATTCTTGCCTTGATATCATCAAAGTTTTTAATGAGAGCTTCATTTGTTGCTTTTTCTTCAGCAATTCTGTTTCTCTCCTCTTCAGCTTCCCATTCTTCTTGAATTTTCCTAGCCATTACTTCATCACTCTCAAGCTGTTTGAATTTCTTCACAGCTTGAGGAATATCATCATCTTCACTTTCAGATTCATCCTCCTCTTCAATCTTCTTCTTCACTTTCAGATTCTTTCCTTTGTCTTTAGGATCAATCTTTGGAAGAGGTTTTAATGTTAGAAGTGATCTTGTAGAAGTAGGCCTAGGTCTATCAATTTCTTCAACATCCTTCAATTCTACACCTTTCTCTTTTTCTTTAGAAGCAGCTTTGGCTTGACTCATGTTGAGGAGAAGTGTAGCTATTGTTTCATCATCACCAAATATCATAGAAGTGGGTGTTTGAGTGGATGTTTGAGAGTCTTGAGTAGCAACTTTTTCCTCGTCATCAACCATACTAACTAATTTTACCTGGCACACACCGTTCCAATGGTATGCATCCTCTTTGTTGTCAAACCTGACATAGACTCGTCTCTTGGTGGGTCAAACCACACCTGCAAATACTCTTTGGATGGTCTACATATTCTCATGTCTTCAAAATGCTTCACAAGAGAATTTTTACTCTGAATCCAAGCACTAACAACTTGAGCGAAACATGATCACTAGGATCTAACTTCTATACTATCTCACGGTGATGTTGTTTCTTAATAAATAACCTTTTTGCACCCTCGTTAAAACGTGGTTTGTCCTTAGGTTTACAATTAGGTACAACACAGTTTCTTGGTCCAGTTTCTACCGGAAAGTATACGGACCACTTGTTGGTACGGTTAGCAATGCTTGCATGATGGTGATTGAATCTTGATGGATAGAAAGGTGGAGCAAAAGGGTTTAGGGATTTGTTAGAACAAGTTTGATTTGCCATGGTGTGGTTTACCTCTTTCATCCACAGATGACCCATTCATATTGCCTCCCTTTAACCAATG
>BQNB010003177.1:0-60909 GCA_026074375.1 Tanacetum coccineum
TATAAAAATACTTTTTATAACTTTAATTATTGAAATCGTATTTTAATTGTATCTCGTTCGTTTTGATTCGGTTTTTAGTGATTCCTATGTCCACGTCTTCGTAATTAAGATCTCTATTTAGGAAAATTATTTCCCAACAGTATACCATCGTGAACAGTAACCTATTTTTATAAATTTACTTTTATAAAAATACTTTTTAACTTAAACTTGTAAATAACGTATCACCTTCATTTTAAATCCGTTTTTCGAGTTTCTTACATGTTTGGATTCATCATGAAAAGTACTATATTTATAAATTATCTCCCTTAATATATCAGATCTGAAACAGTGAATATTTTTATAAAATAACTTTTATAAAAATACTTTTATACATTTAATTATTTTAAACTTAAAAATGTCATATCTTTTTTACTTGTCCATGAGTAAGTGTCCTCAAAATTATTTGTTCATAACTTTTGTAATTAAAACTTTCAACACAAAATAATTCATAAACTAACCACATAAATTATTTAACACTTATATAAATTGTATACCTTCATTTTAAGTATTATTTCACTAATGTACATATAAAATTCGAATTATAATGTCCTTGTAATATCTCATAATTTCATGAAAATGAGCTAGGTGGTGATTAACATATATAAGCAAGCATGTACATAATTTAATGAATGAATGGAATGTTTAAATTTTAAATAGACCTTATAGAAATGTAGAGGATTGAAGAACACAAGATTTTACTTAAGCTTAAACCCAAAGAATCAATCACAAGATCAAACCCTAATTAGTTTCTTGTATGATTCTTGATAAATCACCAACCCAATGCTTCCAATACACTTGAATGACCTTAGATATGCTTAGATACAATGCTTGAACACTTGAAGTGAAAATTATATGAAACCCTAAATAATTAAGAGTGAGCCATGGGTATGGTTTAGGAAACAAGAGAGAAAATGAAGTTTTTACTTGAAATGGGAGATTGTGTGTGTTTAATTATCCTATGACTTTCTATATGTAGTAACTAGTCATGTTTAAAACAACCTTAAACTAAACCATGGGATGAGAAGTGGTTTAAGGACAAGTTGTGTAAGACTTGAAAGAGCTCTCCTCCTCCCAAGACACAATAAACAGCCAAGATTGGTGCCAAGGTAATATGATGTGTCAATTTCTAGATACATGGGATTAATATGTACTTGGTGGGGTTAAGAGATGGTACTTGTGATTTTTGTTATATATTAAGTGTATATGCATATATATCTGGCCCTAATGGCTTATGTGATGATAAAATGATTTAATTTTGTGTATTGGGTATAAATGTGGGTATTTGTTTAAGTATAGATAGGTATAGGTGCTTCCAGGTATGCCCGAATGTAATTTATTGCGAAACGTAAGCGTTTTACGTAACCAATAAAAATAAATTATGAAAAGTTATAAATTATACTCTTAATAATCATATAACACTTGCTTGACGTAAACTTTTATTTGTTTGGTGTCCGTTTACGTTGAATGATGATTTTTAGTTTACGCGATTTAACTATACGATAATAATTAAAAGTAAATGCGCAAAAGCCTAAAAATAAATAATGGAATAAATGAAGTTGTAAATGACCTGAAAATGAGAAATTACATTTTTGCTTTCTTGCATTTCTTAGCTACATGCCTAAACTCTTTACAATTAAAACACTAAATCATATTCTGCTGCACTATATGAGTCCCTACATTTTCCCTATTCCCAGCAATATTGACGTCCTTATGATTCTCATACTGTCTAGTCTGTCTATCATACCCAGTTCTTCTGTCTGTCCTTAGAGTATTATCAACATTCTTGTTCCTGGTGTTTGATGATGTTCTGAGCTTGTTGTTGGTAGGTTTGTAGATCTTCTTAAAGGATGTTGAGTTTAATGACATTAACTTCTGAATTTCCTTATCCATTGGAGTCTCTTCTTAATTACTAACAACTTCATGATCTGACTCATGTGTTGAATAAGCTTTAGCAATCTCTTTTCCTTTGTTTCTGCTAGCAGCTGGTGATCTATTTATTGATGTTTGAGTGTAGTAGGTGGGTTTTAGCTTAAGATGGTTGTTGAGTAGCAGCAACTAGTGCAAGTGGGTTAGCATTCCTTACTTGTCTTTCAGCTCGTATCTCATTCACTTCATTCTGATGATGCTTTAGGATGTCAAAGAGTTTGTGGTAGGATACGTTTTTCAGATCTTTACTTTGCTTGACAATCATCACAAATCTTTGCCATTCTGGTTTAAGTTGAAGTAAGAGCTGAACATTCACGTGGTGATTATCAATGATGCATTGATTCTGGACTAACTCATTCATCATCTTGTAGAACCTTGAGTAGTACGATTCAAGTGATTCACCATCCTTAAATGTAAATTTCCTAAATTCCCAGTAGAGATTAGTTTCCACATCCTGTTTGTTGATATTCTCACCTTGCTTCAAACGTTCAATAGCTTTCCACATTTCATTAGCATTGGGACATGCATCAACTGTAGAGTATATATCATTATTGATTCCATTAAGTATGATGTGAACATCTTTAGCTTCAACATCAATCTTTTTCCTTATCTCGTCTGGAACAGTTGCATAAGTCTCCTTTACTCTTGAATCACGTGTTGGTGGATTATCAGTATCACCAAGTGTAGCATGAGTGGTAATCCATTGATATTCATACAGTTCATTCTCAATACAGTAATATATGAGTTCACGGTTTGGTTTTGCATCAATGTATCTTCTGATTCGGGATTTCCACTAAACATAGTTACCAGGTGCTAACATTGATGGACGATCTTTGCCACTGGCTTCTATGATCGCATTGTAAAGAGCACTTGTAGTGTTTGTTTGAAGATTGTTTGACATTTTGATGTTTGATGTGCAGGGATTACAGATCTTAAGTATATAAGGTTTGTGTTGTGGTTGACGTTGATTTTGGTGTTTAAGTCTTGAAATAGGTACTAACTTTGGAAGTTATTTGAATTTTAGGTGTGAAAGTTGTAGACTTTTATATTTGTTTGAGTGTTTTTGGTTGGAAAGGACTAACGATGTAAACACTTTAACGTGAAAGATCAAAACTTGAAGTGTATTAACAATCGTTAAGTCTTTAACAAACCAAAGACTAACAATGTAGTTTCTTTTTCGTTAAGGGTTAAAAAGAGAAAAACTAACAATTGTTATAAGAAAGAACAAGGACTAACGATGAGATTAGTTTCGAGTAGAGGGTATAAAGTGAAAATACAGGATAGGGCTTGTAAGATTTTCATGCATAAGAAACCCTAATATCCTACTCACTTAACTCGGTAATAACCGAGTCTTGGCTCACCAATTAGCCAAAGTTTCTCGTTCGCTCAGTCTTGAGGTTCGCTGGCACACTCGCTGAGGTGTCTCTCACTGGACTCGTTTGCTGATCTCAACCGAATGTCAAACTCGCTGAGTATGGCCGAATTTAAGGTTCGCTCGATTCAAACTCAACCAAGGTTCACTTGGTTTTGATCATTCGCTGGACCTGATTGAATGTGAGGTTCACTTGTACAAGCGAATGTGATTCACTGGACTTGACCGAAGCTTAGGCTCGTTGCCTTCAAAATAATTCTAGGTTCGCTGGAAGTAAGTACAACCAAGGATCGCTTGGTTTATGGCTAGAGTAGGATCACTACTCGTAGTGTTACGTTTGAAGCAACAAAATAAATCAACGAGGATCACTTGTTGTTGGTTGGAACCTGTTTCGCTCGTTCAACACGTTTTGTGGTTTGCACAAAACACAAACACTACACTCACATGATTTAAAACCACTTTTGAAACTTAAAACTACAAAAACACATGTTTCAATGGAATAAAAACACAAAATTTAGTACAAATAATCATTCAAAGATGAAAAAGTAAGCATTTTTATTTGTTATGAAAGAAGACGTGGTGTTTTGGTAGGAAATAAGCCACGAAATAAGCTCTAAATAATCCACCCGAGGCGATTGATACCACATTTAGGAATCCAAAATACTATCCCATATCACAACATAGACACTTGTTCATTGTAGAAATATTAGAGAGATAAATAGAAGAAAGTAGAGAGAGAGAGGTGGTGGATGGAAAATTCACTTATATCAAATGAATAAATGGTAACCAACACCCTTCTCCACATGAAGAGAAGGGGTATTTATAGGCTTGTCACCAAGATGGGACGCTTAGGGTTTCTCCTTGGGCCACTACTATACAAAAGGCTATAAACACCCCCCAAAAAGATCGGTTAGGTAAAACCTTATCTCTATGACAAAAAACTAGTAGAAAGAGAATGAATGGAAATAGGTTTTCTTGAAAAACCAGTTTTCATAATAGAAATCGTATAAAAATTGGTTTTTGGGGTGCAAACCACTCTTTTTACACAATAAAAGATACTAGTGTATATGTAACAACATGTCTCTATGTGTTTATGTTATAGACATCATTTTTTATAAAACAACTGGCCTTTTTACACAATCAAAGACACTGGTGTGTAGGTAACAACATGTCTCTCTTTGTTTATGTTACAGACACCATTTTATTTAAAACAACCGGTCTTTTTTGACAATCAAATACACCGGTATGTAGGGTCCATAAATAGTTGTTTATTGAACATGTTTTGATTGGATAGTTTTGCGTAGGTGTGTGCAGAATTCGAGTGTCATACGAAAAAATTGAAAATCAAACCACATCTAAAAAAATTCAAATCGGACTTGTTTCTGTTTTGATATTTTAGGATCATAGGCCTGTCTAATGATTCTAATTCGAATATTGTATTGTGTTAATAATTTGGTGTGCTAAAATATTCTTCACTTTTCAACAAAAATAAACAATTAAAAACAAACTTGACATATGATTAAAATTATAAGGACTAAACAGTATATACTAATTCATAATTAGTAGGGTGTTGGATTCTTATACTTATCTTTTATCTAGTAAAGGAAAAAGAAAAGTAGAGACTTTTGTATTTAAAAAAAAGAATGTTTCCTTATTAGGTATGATTCTTTCAATTATTATTTTAATTTTAAAGTATTTTTTAATTAGAAAAACTTAAGTATTTCTTTAATTAGCTATAATACTTTCAAAACTCGTTTTTTAAAATAATTAAGTGAAAAATATATGTGTTAAAAGTAAAAAGAATAAAAACTTAAAAAACGCGGAGTATATCCACCAAAAGTGTAAGGGTCAAAACTAAAATTTAAAATGACAAAACCACCCAAACATCCACTTTGAACCCAAATTTTATGTAAAACCCACCAATCTAAGGTAAACCTTAAATCAAAAATCGAGCGACTTTAAATTAAATTGAAGCAAATATGTTTCACATGTTGTAGTGTTTCGAAAAAAATCTTCATAATTTGTTTGTGGAAGAACATAAACTCGGCCTAAAGGTATGATTTTTAATATTTAATTTTTTGATTTTGTTTAAAATTGATCTAGGGTTTTTATTCATATTCCAAAAAGGTTTGTGAACTTTTTGTTAATTATGTTTCAGTTTTGGCCAAAAAAATAGGGTTTGATTGAAGCTCTAATTTGATCAACAATGATAGAGTATTTGTAAAAGTTTCAGAAACCAGAGCAAGAAAAAATCAAACTAGAAAGATCTGTTATATATATGGTTATCATTAAGTAGTAATTATCAGTAGATTGAACAGTTTTAGAGAATTGTTTAAAAAAAAGAAAAAGTTTCACAGTTAGCTCACCATGCTTATAAGCAACATTAGTGGTGCAAAGTTAGAGATTTCTTTTATTTGGTTTCAGGTTTAGTGTGGTCTTGCTACTTAGTGTTAAAGCTACGGGTCAAAACATGCATTTTCTCAGTTCGGGTCCGGCGAAATTTCATGTGGGTAAAGGAATTATTGGTGTCAGTTATATTGAGTCTCATAAAGTTGACAACATATTGTTAAGGTTATGCCTAAGTCTTTATTTTCTATGAACATTAAAATAGACATGAATCCATAATTATAGAATGTATTTGCGTAATGTGTGCCAGTAAATTACGTAGGCTGAATATTATGCTTAATAATTAGATACTTAAAAAACAATATAGCTTTGGTGAAAGTGTATCCTTGGCTGATTTGTTGCATTTCTTCTCTCTATTTGCTATAATTTCATGACACTTACTTGTGCAATATGAGGACTCTTTTGTGCTTGCTTTACCCTGTGATCTCTCTTTTTTATATGTTAATTCACATATATGGTAGTGATTGTTATAGATATGTTTTTTTGTTTGAAACTGTAGATGATGGTCTAATCTACAGTTGATTTAAATGACATCAGATATTATGAAAATTACGAATACTAAGGACTTGAGACGCGGTGCGGAACAGTTAAAATATACTCCGCCAGATGAGATGGTTAAGATTTGTGCTGAGATGGGAAGTGCAACACCTGAGGAGCTTGCTTCTATGCGCTCTCGAGCAGGTGCATAGGTCAACTATTAGCTAAATGCAGCTCAACTGCTAAAGCAAAAGGTAGCTAAGTGTTAATATTCTTGAAGGTTACATACTACTTACCATATTGAACACGAGGCTTCATCTCAATTTTGGTAGGGGAACGAGCTTCACAATTAGGGAATATATAGTGAAGCATTAGAGATGTATTTAAGGGCAAGTGCGGCGTTATGATCTTAACTTTTTATTGTGTTCTTGGTATACATATTTAATTTTAGTTCCTGATTTTCCATGCTAACTGTTTCATCTATCTATCTCTATCTGTCAAACAGGGAAAAAACAATCTAAAGGTATAACGACATCTAAAGTGGGAGCTCTTCTCTAGGCCTGCTCTTTGATTTGATGTCATGTTACATCAAGACAAATAAGTTTGATGAGTGCATACAAGTAGGAACTAAGGTACACACAATATTATCCACTATATCTTATCATCGTATCACAAGATAGAACTTCATACTTGAACAGTTTAGCTAGGGAATTTATGTGTATTCATGTAAACCATTGAGAGATCAGCGATATAGCGTTGTACATTGAAAGTTGTAGCAAAAGTTACCCCGATTTATAAAGTGATTGTGTAAGTAATTAAACATAGGGGCGTATCATATAGCGATGTACATTAATGTAAAAATGTTGCAGGCATAATATTATCTCCTTTGGTTACATCATTAAAGAAAAGGCTTCAATTTGAATGAGTTTAAGAGTTGGCGTATTAGGAGTTCTGATGTTTGTTGCTCAATATAAGATCTCATTTGGATCATTTATTTTTACTTCTTCATTTGTTGGTTATGTACGTTAGTAATTGACATGTTAAGTTATTTGTATTTTTAGTCAACAATAATTTATAAAAGTTTTATAAAAAACCCCGTGATACCCATCTCCAAACTGATCTTAGTAGAAATATAATCACTATAACCAGAATACTTGTGAATACCAATACCCCAACTGATATAACCTAAACCATAGCCCATAAAACTTGACCTATAACCAGGACACTTTAGATTCATTAGCAAACTTGGAGACCTTCTGAACAAACAAATCAGTAGCTATAAAACCATCACTAATATAGAAGTAATTGCAGCACCACAACCTTATTTCTCCATTAATGAAAACTGCTACATTCCTAACCCAGTTGGTGTTATCCCAAACACCCTTTATACTATACCAGTGGTTCCAAAAGTAGTACCAGAACCAAAAACTGCTAGCATTCTAAATCTCATACGTACACTTGGAGTGCAACCAAGCATACTGAAATATCAAAACAAAAACTTCCCGAACATCATAAGTGCTTGTTAATCTTGCATTCACTTATGGCCATAATATGTCTTTACAAGCTATGGACTTAATTGCTAAAACATGTTTCTATAAACGCAAATCTTGAACCTTTTAACACCTTTCCTAAGTAGCTAAGTACCACTTGCTATATAGTCAGAGCGCGGATTTTCATTTTGTAGCTGCTTTGTAGGAAGTGTAGTGCCCATAGAGTCCACCTCTAAACTTTTTAAGTGAACCGCATTAGACATATAATCGATTATGATATAGGCTGGTAATCTAGTATAAAATGGGCTTTGCTGCAGGACTTGACTAGTTAAATAGCTTGCAAAGCCTGCAGATTAGATTACCGGTATAGTGAAATTTTAGTTTTGCTACTGCTGTAAACATGCTTATATTTCCCAGCCTATTTGATGTCCGTTTTGCTACTGCTGTAAACATGCTTTTATTTCTCAGCCTGCTGAATTGAAATGCTATAAGTAGTTCTTAAAGCAATCCCTGTAGTTTGAAATTTCAATACATTAGGCTATCCTTGAATATTTTTTGCTTGAATTTCAATACAACAGATCACTAGCAGACGTGCGAGTTCTTGTTTTTTAGAAGACTAATGTTTTTATTTCATTAAATTACTTGTAGGTACCTTGGACTAATGAGCGTCCGTTCGAGAACAGAGAGTTGAACGGGATCATTGACGGATGGTTTACGTTGTGGCGAGATTAGTCCTAGATAATTATGTTGAATTCTAGTGTTTTTCTTTATGGTTATTTGTTGAATTCTAGTGATTTAATTTGATTTGAATTTTGTATTTGCTTTATGTTAAGCTGAATTGAAGTTGTCTTTATTTACTTTAATTTGTTGATTTTGACATTTTTGGTCCATCTAAATCAGTTTATATATATTTGTTGTATTTATATTTTTTTATTTTGGTGGGTTAAATTTGTAAGTTTTGAAATTTATTAAAGAATTTCAATTTTTTTTATTTTTAAAAATAGATTAAAAAAAAGACAGGTTTTGAGATAAAAACATATCTTTTTACTCTATATAAAGACAGGTTGGATGTTTTTATAAAGACATGTTGCGGGAGAACCAGTGTCCATTTCCAATAAAACATGTGTGTTTATTTTAATATGGAGACCAATTCTTAGGGAGAGAACCGGTGTCGATTCTTCTAATAGAGACTGGTTGCATAACCGGTTTTCATATGTTTCGATCATGGAGATACCCCCCTCGGAGAGTGGTTCCAAAACCACTCTTTATGGGCTATTTTGACCAGTTTCTATGGCTTTTTTTGTAGTAGTGAGTAGTGTGTGTTGCAGCGGAGCATTTTTGTTGGCATATATGTGCTACAAATTAAAAGCACAAACCAAACAATTTCTGATATATAAAAAGTTTTCAAGAGAATGCAAGCATACGAACGATCACTTAGATCGATAAAGTTTAGATAAGTAGATAACCATGTGATTTGAAGTACGTAAATCTGAATAAAATGCACAACGGACGACTATTCAGGATTTGCGAGGCCAAAAATATGAAAATACTAAATATCGTTGATCATCCCAAGCTGGGAAGACATGTAACGTAGTGTTAAAACTACTTAAATGTCTTTTTTCCCATAACTGCTCATAAATGCGCAAACAGTAGATGTGAATGACATGTTAAGTCATTTAAACAATGATTCATGCGTCCTAAGTTGGGAGCATCAATGTTTTATAGTATTTTTAGATTTTCGGCCTCACAAAGATCATCAAATTACCGGTACTTGATTTTATTTTCAAACTCCAAAGGCACATAACATACGATCGACACGATTTCTGACTTCAAAACTACAATATAAAAAGCAACAAAGTCGTTCGGACACACGAAGTCGACATATCTTTTTTTCCATACATTAACGTTGAAACTCAGTTTTCTCCTATCGTGGCCAAAGCTTAATAACATTCTTCTCATTCGTCACGCCACTTGTATTTTCCATAACTTTTCTCTTATTGTTATTTAAAGAAAGCGGATATATCATATCAGGATTTTCAACACAGAACCCTTAAGACATCCTCATATCGTCGAAATACCTAAGAACAAACAAAATTAAACTGCATTAGATATTAAGCCATATATATATGTATATATATAAATCAGAAAAGAAAATATACACGCAATGAAAAATCTACAACACAAAACAACAAATTGACAATGCCAATTAAAGTATTTACAAAAGCAATCTTACACAGAAAACCCACTAGTGCCTTCTAACGTACTCCCTCTGTCCCAAAATTATTGTCTCCCGACAAAAAACACACAGTTTAAGAAAAATGCATTTATTACTGCTTTCTTTCTTTTACTTTTTGACAGAATGACAGTTTTACCTTAACTAATTAATTAAAGTATTCTTTAAAGTTTGTAATATTAATTTCAAACAAGGGTAATATAGTAAACTTAATCAAACTTTCCTATCTATTTTTAGTAGTGGACAAATAAATTGAGACATCCCAAAAAAGAAACATGGACAATAAAAATAGAACGGAGGGAGTAATAGGAATCACGCTGTTCAAAAGTAACATCGTCCCATTTAATCTTGCCATATGTCCTTCTAGTACGTTTAAACTAAAGAATCTCACCTTGATTTACATGTGAAAAAAATGAAATTTATACACACGCATGCAATTTGAAACACCACATAGAACTCACACATACATGTAAACACTGCTTCAGGCATGGTTGTTGCATAAAAAAGATTGATAACGAAAAATAACCCTCAAACTTGTGACAAATCATGGTTGTCTTAATACGACGAACCATTATGTTTACAAAATCAAGTTATTTTTTTATGAGTATGTATACAATACCAATAAGGATACCTGACACGATGTTTTAATTGTAATGTGCATTTTTAGGGCCACAAAACAACGATTACTAAGTTTACAACTTAAATCACCAACCAATCATAGGCCATTTATTAGTTTTTTCATCTTACCAATATCTATTCAGCTAAGAACGTTCAAACAATAACGGCTGCTGGTTTGCTCATGTGAATGCATCATAGACTATTCTGTTCAGTACCCAACACTCATGGTTATACTGATAAAAAACACCGACACACATGAATGGTAAAAGTTGTTTACAAATAAGCCCTAAAAAGGAAAAGGTAAAGCTACATGAAAAATACTTATACCTATATTGTTGGAATTAAAGATAAATTCTACATTTTTGATGTAATAATAGGATTGATAATGATTAGGATCAATGTGCTTAATAGAAAATAATATAGGGAGTACTATTGTAATTTATTTATACTTAGCACATCTCTAAGTATAAATAAGGCATAAATGCCACCAAAATGATGTAATCCTTTACACCAACTCATTTGTATCAGTATCAATTGAGAAAATGTTAAGAAATTGTCTCTCTAAACACATACACTAATACACCTTGATTTACACACACTAGTCGATCAATCAAGATCTTATATGCTTAATATGTGGTATCAAGAGCCAATGATTGCGGATTAGTGTCATTTTTGTGTTGTTCGTGTTTATCGAGATCAAGATATCATGTTTCTATGCTTATTTGGACTGCTAATAAGCTTATTTGAGCTTATTTCATGCTTATTCGGTGCTTATTCTGCTTATTCAATTTTAGAGCTTATTGCATGATTTTTGGCTTATTCAGCTTATTTTGTGCTTAACAGCTTAATTCTGCTAATTTCGGTTGTGTTTTATGCAACCGAGATTGACTACTTACGGTTTTATCGTATGTTAGTCGAAGGCAATTTGTGTGCTAAACTGCTTATTCTGATGCTTACTATGCTAGTTTCGGTTCAATTTGAGTAAATTTTGATTGTAATAGTTTTTGTCGAGTTTGAATTTTGATTTAAACCCATCTAAATTGAATTTCGGTATTGTAACTGTTTTTTATAGAAATTTGACTTTTGAATTTCGGTGTTGACTTTTTGTTCAAAGTCAGATTTTGATTTTATCAGTTTCAACATATCAATTTCGACATATCAGTTACAACATATCAATTTTGACATATCATTTTTTGATTGAATCTATTTTTGTAAACAAGATCTCTTACAACAAATAAAAGAAAAAGAAAATAGAAAAAGTTGTAGATCTAGACTCAAAGCAAAACCAAAGATCTCAGTTTGTTATTGTGTTTCTAGAAGTTCTTTACACAAATCTTTAAAAGACTTAAACACAAACAATCATCACAAATATGTAACAAAGTTCAAATTCGATTTTTTAATTTCGATTGCTAATTTCGACAAGATTCACTTTCAACAAGACTCAATTTCGACAAGATTCATTTTTCGATAGATTCTGTTTCATAGCTTTGTTATAAACCAATACTAAAAGAAAAAGAAAAGAACAAGTAGATCTCAGAATATTTGTGTGTATTCCAAAAAGATACATAGTCCTTTCAAAGATCAAACCACACAAACAATATCATCATAGATCTGATACTTTAACCAACATGCACAACTAGATCTAATCACAACCCTCCTCATATCAACAACAATAAATCCATATCTATTCTATTTCCTATCCTTCAACAAGATCACCACTTAATTCACTCTAATCTAATCGAAAAAATAAAAATAAAAAATAAAGATCTTAGCTTATCTCTTTGTGTATTCACATATTTGTTCAAAGAACATAAACACATAAGAGATTTATCATCATAGATCCTTTAAGAAGCTTCCACTTCTTTTTAATATTTGAACTTTATAAAGAAAGAAACACAACAAGTCTGTTGGTTTCTATCGTTCGTTCGTTCATAGACAAAGGAAAACTGCAAGTAACGAAAATCAAAAGAAGAAACCTACTTGTATCATATAAGATTTAAGCCAAAACTCTTGGTTTACGTGTGTTTGTTCAAACAAGAAAGAAAGGAATAGGAGCAACTATTAGGTTTCGTAGGGTGAAAAGGATTTGTAAGGATTTGTATTTGTTATCTTGTGACTGCATAAGACATAAGAGTGAGGCATCTAGTTTAGATCTAGGGTTAGAATCGTGTGAGTGGAATACAAAAGGAGAGAGGCGCATGTTTAGTAAGATTAGGGTTGGGTGTGAGTCATAGTGTGAGTTTTTATATACTCAGATTTAGGGTTATACACAGTCTTGGTAGGCCTGCAATTTGTTAAAAGCCTAAACAGTTTTGTGATAATTTTTGTTTGGAGGCCGAATTTTTGTTTGACGTGGTCATAGTGATGGGCTGATACAGGTTTAATTAGGCTGCGTTATATAATTGTGATATTTGTAAGCTATGTGCTAAAAGTGATATAACAAGAGGACTATATTTGTTGATTATAACTGAGCTTAAATAATTTTTGTTTGCGGAAAATTAGTTTGTAGTGATTAATTGAGCGCGTTTGTCAGGATTATTTGTTGAGTATCAGGATATTTATAAGAGACAAGATGGGTCGAGACGTCATTATGGTTGGTTCGACAATGCGGATTCCGTTGTTGTATCGAGGTGAATACTTTCAGTGGCATGAAATGTTTTTTAACTATCTTGAGGAGAAAACGAATGGTGAAGCAATGATTCATTCTATTACTCATGGTGAACAACCATTGCCTGCTGTTGCTCAAGTATCACTTGCTGGAACTGCACTAAATGCACCTCCTACTCTTAAAGATCCAAAATTTTAGACTGCTGAAGAGAAACGAATTCGAAGGATTGATCGTCTTGCTAGATCTCTTTTGATTCAAGGGCTTCTAAATAACATTTATTTTCTTATTGATAGCAATGATATTGCTAAAGAGTTATGGGATGCACTTGAAAGGCAGATGTGTGGTTCTGAGTATGGTGAACAAGATAGGAAAGCTGCAATTTTATATGAGTACGAGACTTTCAAAGCTATTGAAGGAGAGCAGTTGCTTGATACTTATCTTCGTTACTTACAAGTGATTAATGATTTGAAGAAGTGTGGTTACAACAAAGATAATTATGAGTTAAATTACAAGTTCTTGAACAATCTGCAATCAGAATGGAAACAGTATGGTACACTAATGAGGCAAACCAAGAACTTAATGGATATCAATATTGATGCTCTTTACAACATTCTGAAGCAAAACCAAGGTGATTTGAATGATGCAATAGGCTATAAGAAGAAAGAAGTTATGGCTACTTCAGATTCATTAGCGTTGGTTGTTGAGAAAACAAAAGTGAGTAAAAGCATAGAGAATCGTTTAGTTCAATCAGAGTTGAAGGAAGTGATGATGAAGATATCAGTGATTTGAAAATGATTATCTTTTTTTTTTTATTAATCTATTATTTAATTTAATTTTTATATTTTTTTTATTTCTCATTTTTGTTTTTTATTTTTTTAGGTTGTTAGCAAATATCTTTAATCGAAAGAAGTATTATGTAGCCAACAACAACAATTTGAGGACCTTTTCAGCTCTAACTTCAACAACAAGAAACAAGAGTATGTGAGTTAGAGGATAAGATATTCGATGAGAAGAATATCGTTATGAGCATAAGTTAGTGCTATAATTGCAAGAAGGAAGGACATTTTGCCAAAGACTGCAAGAAAGCAAAGGTCAAGGAGTACAACTACTACAAGATAAATATGTTGCTAGCTAAGAAAGACGGTGATGAACAAGTGCTTCTTGCTGAGGACCAAGCTTGGATGGAGTCCAGTATTGATTCAGATCAAGATATCAATGCAAATATGGTCTTAGGTTCTTTCAAATTCAGAGGAAAGCTCGTCATCAGCTGAAGAAACCATTGCTGAGGTATCTTATTACTTCTCTGATTCAAAAAGTGAACCTGAATATGCGACTTTAGATTATTATGATAATTCTACTAATTATGGTTTATTCATGGACAATGATGATGATCAAGAAATTTTTCATGATGCAATTAAAACTGCAAGTGAAATTTTTGATGAAAATCTTGTTGTATCTCAAAAAGATCATAATAAGTCAGAAGTTAATCATAATGAATCTGAAGACAAAGATCATTTAGTTGACAAATTGATTTCTAAGTTTAATCATAAGATTGCTAAATGTCATAAATGTATTGAGAAAGAAAATCAACAAAGCAAAGATTTAGAAAATCAAAATAAGGATTTACAAGATAAATATGATGTTTTGAAGAATCAAGTAAACACTTTTGAGGAGAAAAACAATGAATTTAATGAACAAATAAAAGTGTTGAACGAAAAGAATGATGATTTGCTTGCTCAAACGGAAGTTTTAAAAGAACAACTCAAAGTCAAACATGTTGTGCTTGATACTCACACTGAATGTCAAGCACAATATGCAAAACTTGAGAAAGAAAACGAAAAATATATAATCATTTTTTCTTCGCTTTATGATAATGACGGACAATATACTAAAAAGATTAAAGAACAAGAGGATTTAATTGACACAATGAGTGCTTAATTAGCTGAGCAGAAAAACACTATTAAGATTAAACAAACGACAATTTTAGAGCTAAAAGAGTGTCTAGGTAAAAAAGATTCCGAAAATGAACATCTGAAGTCAAATGTTATTGATTTTACAATGATTCAAACTCTTCAAGTGCAAGTTACAAAACTTAAAAGTGAAAATGAATATTTGAATTTATAGGTTGAATAACTTACTAAAGCGCGTGAGATTATAGAAGCAACTTTGAGAGAAAGAGATGAAATGGTTTTTCCTCAATATGAGAAAATAAAATTGTTGGAAGAACAATTAGAGCCATTTTATGAGGTACAACTTGAATTTGATTCAGAGATACTTCATGACACACAAGATAACTCAGAAAAGGATTTGATTTTAAGTTTGCAAACACAATTAAAAGAAACTGCTGAATTGGTTGTATGATTTTCAGATGAAAAATATTTTGCTTTAAAAGAAATTAAGAGCTTAAAAGTTGAAATAAAAAGTTTGCAAGCTAAAATTAAAGTTCTAAAATCAGGTTAATCTGTGTTGTCAGAAAAGATTGATCAAATGAAGTCTCAAGTTTTGGAACTTCTTGAGAAACTTCAGATTTCAAATCAAGAGATGAAACAACAAATCATTTTTTCTGAAGAAGATAAACGAATGTTTTTAGCTAAAAATGAATTTCTTGAAAAAGTGTCTTCTTCAGTGCAAAATGAGTATAATGATTTGTTGGCTTTCAATGATGTTTTGAAACAAAGACTTGAAACAAAGTTTAAGTTTTCAAAGCATGATACTTCTCTTGAGGAAATTATTGAAATGATTGAGAAAGAATATGAATCAAACGTTTCAAAGATTTTCATTACAAGTTCAACGTTTGAGTCTAAGAATTTGGAACTTGTAAAGGAAACGGGGGATATAGTTAAACGTTTTGATGAAGATAAAAAGATGTTTGAGACTAAGATTTAAAAGTTGGAAAAGGTTTTAGCACAACGAGTCAAAGATTTTGATGATGTCAAAACAGAGCTTTAAAAAAGAACTGATAAATTTGAGACGTATTTTACAAATCTTGAAAAAGAAAATGCTTTATTAAAATCTCAGTTGGCATCTCAAAACTACACTTTGTTGCAAAAGGAAAACAATGATTTAAGAACATCTTATAATGTGTTAAAAGAAAAACATGAAACTTCTTGTGAAAAACTTGAAAAAGAGAACAATGATTTAAAAATGCATTACAAAAGATTGTTTGATTCAATAAAACAGAAAAAGGTTGGTTCTCAAGTTTTCACAAAATCAATTCAAAAGTGAATGTTTCGGATAAGATTTACACGGGTGAATCTTCAAAACCGATTTCGAAGAAGGTTTCTCAATTTACAACTTATTCTTTGCAAAAAGATAGGAAGTATTTGAAGAAACGACATTCATTCGAAACATTTACTTCTCGAAATCATGTGAGAAACGAAAGTTCAAAACAAATGTGGAAAAGAAATGAAAACATTTCTAAACCGTTCAAGTATTCTAGAAGTGAAATGTTTTCAATGCATACACGAGATGATTCAGTTTTGAAAAAGGTGAAAGATGTAAGGTTTCCATTCATTTCGAAAAGAATTTTTTAGAAGAAACACCGAGTTTCAACAATAAATGAAAATCTTCGTCTTCCTCAAGGGTTAAAACGTCGAATGAAACACTGGGTTTTAAAACGGTGTTCACACCTTTGAAAAGTTTTAAAACTCCTAATGAAACATCAAGGTTTTATAAGACAAAATGGACAAATGAGAAGAGTTAAAGTCTTCGTTGGTTCCAAGAAAGCTATTTCAAAATGAAACATCAGGTTTTAAATCTCCTTGGAATTCAACTTATATGCATCAAATTGACGCAACTTACATTTGGTTCTCCAAATATGGTAAACCCGTTAGCAACATCCTTAAGTGGGTACCTGTAACAACCCGAGTTTCACGACGTGTATGACGATCGCGAATTCATCGTCATAATTATTATTTTATAAATTCATGTGAACGAATGTCGACATTTAAATTTTATTAGTCGTAAATAATTATTTTCGTATTTTATTACGAACAGAAATTTGAAATTTTTATATTTGACGTTTCGTGAGTCAACGTTTGACCACGCGACCGTTAAACGTTTTAAGCAACATAAAAATTTACGACGCGTCTCATTATTATTTTTAAGATCGTAAACTTATTATTTTCACGAATGTCGTCTTTTGTTCCTTGTCTTGAGCCGGACTCCCGTTTAAATGTGTACACATCTTATTAAATGTTTTAGATTAAATTTAGTGTGACGGAATAAAAATATTTCCGAACATGGTGTAACCCGAGTCTTTGGCCGATTTTATAAATAAAAGAAACACATTGTACTAACTTTGAAGGGGTAATAGGAAGGAAGGACTAGAATTGCCAAGATGTCAAACTTGTTTTCTATAAATAAGACCCAATACTACCATTATAATTCTTTTAACAAAATTTCTTTCTTCTTCCTCCCCTTGTACTCTCCACGACCGGCCAACCTTACACCACCATTTTTCGGCCAATTTTCTGACTTGCATTAAGATCAAATTACATATTATTGATCCTTGTATCAAGGCCAACAAATCCCACTAATAAAATCCCACATGCATTAAGTTTTGAAGAAATTAGATTTTTGGGTTGTTCTTGCAATTTTCGAGCAAAAGGGGTGTTTAAAAGCGTTAGATTAGTGATATGATCAAGTGGGTTAGCTTGGAAATGGTTTGGGTTTGTGTTCGTGTTTATGTCCGAGAGTTCGAACCACAAGAAAGGCCGAAACCAACACCTTGTGTGTCGTTGTAAGCATCGTAGTTATGTTTATTTCATTGTTTCGTTCTTAATTTGATTTCGTATATTATATGTGATGAGGCCCGACACTTGCGTTGGTTAGAATAGATTGTGAATGGGTTGATTAGTTGACAGAGATAGGTTAGCTAGGCGTATTTTGATGTCGATGTGAGGTGAAAATGAAGTTTCGATAAGTTTTGTAATGTTAATTAGATTTCGAGGTTCGAGATTTTATAAAAACTGATTTTTGATGTTGAAATATAATAGAGTTCGTCCTAATGTACGTTTCGGTAACTCGAACGACCCGTAACTCCTTATAACGAAGAAGTTACGGCGAAAACAAGATTTGAAAAGTTATAAATTTTCCAAACAGCTATTGCATTTTTCTAGTTGCTGTCAGGAAATTAAACGCTCGTTTTGAGCACTTTCGAATCCGTTTTGGCCTTCCGGCGAAACAAGAAAGCTGCTCGGAATGATGTCTTACTTTGCCGCGAGGATCTCTACATTTAAAATCGTGTAATAACGGGTCAAAAACCAAGGTCAAAGTCTGTGTTTTATTAAAAATGTCAAAGTTTCTGCAGAAACTTGCAGGGGCATTTTAGTCATTTTTTTTGAGTTTCGGGTCTCGGCTAAAACTAAAAAGTTGTCCAGAATGTCGTTTTACATAAAATCTCTTTTGAGTCCGAGTCGTGAAAATGTGATATAACGGGTCGTTTGGAGCGGGTCAAATTTAGTAACATATATATATAATGTGTATAATAAGTCAAAGTCAAACAAAGTCTAACGTTGACTTTTGAAATTCAACGAATTAATACTAAATTTGTCAGATGTTATAAAAATAATTAAACGCTATTATTATTACGAGTATAATAATTTAAACTTAACGATTGTTACGAACGAATGAGATTCTAAAAATAGAAACTTTTGTAATATACGAAACATAATTCCGGTATGAGTAATTAATAATCAAATTGAATGTCGAAGGTTCGACGAGATAACTAAATATTATTATAAATATAATTAGAAGACGAGACTTACTAAAAATGATAACTTTCCAAAAATAGTAACTTTCTAAAAATAGAAAGCTTCCTAAAATAGAAAGTTTTCGATTAAGCGATGTATAATATGAATAAAAAAAAGATCGTAACTCAATTAAGTAGAGTTTAGGATCTAGGACGCGCAAGTGGATTTCTCATCACATGTGTATGTATATTTATACTATTTCAATAGTTGCAATGCACACGCTATTCGATCGTACCTTATTATAAAGTAATCGGGCGACATTAATTATAGGTCGCAATTGAGTTCGTTGTCGAGACGACTTTGGATTGTTTGGTTATTTGATCATTGGCTTAGATCAAGGTGAGTTCATAGCCTCGCTTTTAAGTGTTTTAAATGTTTTTTAAACCCGAGAGGGGGATACTTGCTTGCTTGTTTTGAAAATGAGAACGCAATATGTTTTGATACTAAATATGATTACATTTGCTATTGAGTATATGCCTTTTACTGTGTGACCGTTAATTGCCATGTTGATAGTGAACGCTAATGCATTAAATAGATCTATTGGGTTTGGCAACCCTGTCCGGGGTATGAATCCTTGATTGATAAGGACATTTTGTAGTTAGTAATGGGAGAAGGGGCATACTTCTCAGACATTATTTCGTCCTATGAGATGAATGTGTTAAGTGTCGGTACACGGGCTCATTAGTTGGAATTCATGATTTATATATAACTTGACTTGCGAGCAATGTTATATGTTTTGTTGAACTAGATATGCGTTCTAACTGTTTGTGTGTAAACTCTATGAATTCATTCAATGTTTTGTTGACGTTTTTAAGCATGTATCCCAGGTTAATTGCTGTTGATGGCTGGACGGGACAGAATGCGGATATCAAGGACGGAGTCTCGGTGAAGTAGTGTCATAAACTAAATAAATGTTTTAGAAATCAAGTCGTGTTGTGACTTTTAGAAATAAAATTTTACGTTGGTATTGGGACCTATGTAACTCTGATCCTTCTAATAAATGAAATTGTGTTTTATAAACGTATCTTTGAACGTTTACTGGACTCGTGTGCATGTATTATGAAGTAGCACCCCAAATATTGCATTCTGCTGCGTATTGTAGTTTGGGGGTGTTACAGAGTGGTATCAGAGCACGAGTTGTAGTGAACTAAGTCGTTTTACAAAACTTAGACTACAACTGTTTTTGAAAAAATTTCACGAGTCTTTCACCGTTGTCCGATATCCGCGCGCCTATCGTTCCTGATCCTTTATGAGCCTTATGTGGTATATTTAATTGCATATTATGTGCGTAACAAGTGGGTGACACTTGGTATAAGTAATAATTATATACGTGTGTGTGTGTGTTTATATATATATATATATATATATATATATATATATATATATATATATATATATATATACGGCATCCGTTCTATGGTGTACGATTATATATATCTTGATATTCGCTTCTTGCGAAGAGTTTAATTTCTTTAAACATTTCGATGCGATATGATAAAATCATTTTGATACATGATGAAAACATCGTTGTTATATGATTATCTTCGAAACTTTTTCGCGACTTTGCTTTTCATCTTTTGATGATGTTGATTCGTCGTAGTTTGTCGATCCCATTGGGTGATTTATTGTTCGACTCCGAGTTCGAACATTTTCCCATTGCTTTTGAATCACATATGTTGTTTCGTAACCTATTGTTTTGAAATTCTCCGGTTGATGGAAGTGCGACTTTTATATGTCATCCCATAACCCTTCATTGTTTTGGAAAATGGTTATTAACTTATTCTCGCACAACGTGTCGTTTGGAAACGTCTATCCTTAGAGCTTTCGAATAAAGTTGGCGTTGTGTTCCGATTCTCTCGTATCGACCTCTACTTAGTAAGTCATGAAATGTTTGATTCTGGAAATCTATGAGTTTGTGTTTGAAAGAGTGTTAAGTCATTGGGTATGGCTTTGTATTGGCGTTTGGAGGAATTAAAATGGTGTTCGGTTGGATTTTGAAATGGATTTTACGACAGTTTGTAACCAGCAGGTTGTGGAGTCGATGGTGAATTATTTTTGGTCTTACGACACCTGGGAAAGCCGATTGAGATGTTGGTACATGTTTAAGGTACATGTGGTGAGTTGAATAGAATTTTAACTCTTTCGGATGAGTGAGATATCGTCGTTTTTCTAAAACTAGTCAAATCTGGTATACCGTTGGGAAAAGGAGTATAACTCTATATTTTTTAATAACTTTTCAAAAGAAATTTTAGGTACTTGTAGAAGGCTCTTAGGGCTATTACCTCCAATTGGTTTTACATCAAAATCATCAATAAATTTAAAATTACGCTTATTTTCGCAAACTACAAAAATTTGTCAAAATTTCTTTAGGGACTGCTTTGGGATAGCAGCTTGTTGGATAAGTTTCAAAATATTTTTTGGTCTATGAAGACCTGGGAAATTAGACTATGAGATAGAAAAACTTCTTAGGTACATGTAGGAATTCGGATGGAGTCATATCGACACCTAACGAATGAGTTATCATCAAAATGGCAAAACTAGACGAAAATTGAGACCAAAATTTGAATGTGTAATAAGTCCAAAAATTTACATAGCAACACCTATGTAAAACTGTAAGTTCTAGATATTGAACAAACTTAGATTTGAGCGTTCATTTTAGCTTTTGCAGACGTACAGTTTAGTGGAATGATAAAATTTTGGAAAATGGCGGCTTTGATAAATAGGGGTAAAATGGTAATTTCACCTTAGGTACAAAGCTTTCTAGGTAGTGGGCCCTATGTTTCTAGAAAATAGACTCGAAACGCTTTCCGTAGACGAAAACCTCATACTTTTATCATCCATGGACTAGTAAGTAGGAGGATTTCAAGATTTAGGTTTATTGGATTGAGGTTATTGTTGCCTCAGAGTTTTATCTTATTACCGGCGTGATGATTGTGCACTCTTTAGCTATTACTTCTGATTTAGAACTCTAGGAGAGTTCATGTATATGTAGTTTATGTATTAGAAACTTAGAACCGTTACGATTGGATGTACTGGCTTTGAAAGCCAATGATGTATCCCTCTTTGGGGAAAATTGGTATGTATGTATGTTATTTTTGGCGTTGCTATTACAATTGCTGTAATTGTCCTCGGTTATGAGTTATGAGGAGGTGTCATTGTGTAGGTTGTACTATGAGTGAAGCCTAAAGGTCATGGTTACCCTCGAGGCACTCGGCTTGTGTGAGACGGATTTGGCCCCGAGTGTGGAATGATTCCGGTTGGTGGATCCTCCGCACGTGTATGGTATTTACTTGCATAGTCCATGAGTGGGTATCATTTTTGGTACTTGTTGTGACCGTTGACCAAACTGTATCAAATGATGTCTTGCGAATTGATGATTTTAAAATCTAGGGATCGCAATAACGAATTTGTGTGTTGGACAAATGTCGTTGCGCGAATTGCACTGATTTCGTTGTATAAACTGTTTGTGTAAACAATGGAAAATGTGTTTTCAAAATTTCATAAACTGACCTTGTGGTGTCAAATAAATCTTCTTTTAAAAAAAATTTAATAATAAGAATAGAAGATGGAATGATGCTATCTTCTTTTCTTTCTTTTAAAACAATCATGTTTTTATTTTTATTTTAAATTTTTTTTATGCTGAGAAAATGACTTACGCGTGTAGCGTATGAAAAAGGAACGTTTTGACAAGGATGGACATGATGTCGTTTGGTCTTCGATTATGCATAACTTGATCAACTATGCATAATTTAGGAAGAACCACGCTATGTCAGGTAAATCGTCACCATTAAAACGCTTGATAATTAGGATAAATGTTTGGGTCAAGCTTCCGGAAGGAGAAAATATTTTTACCCTGCTACAGATTTTTATGCAAGTAACCTTACTCCTATTGACTGCATGGAGAGTCTCATGCGAGTCGTTTTGACCGAGTCATTCGGGAGAGAAAATGACGACGATATTTGTCCGAAATGAGTGTGTCTAGAAACGTAATAAGGTCTAGGTCCTAATGATATAGACCAGTAGTCGGGAGTGGAGATTGGATGTTGTATGTCATGTAACGACAATTTCTCAAGAATTAGTAAAGGTATAGAGTGCCATCGAGCATAGACACGTAGACATACCCAAAAGTCATGGAGAAGTTATAAGGTGGTTAGATGATGAGATACCAAGAATTTCGGATACCGACATTAAGAAAGGATCTTCTTGGAGTTGCAAGATTCTTAAGATGGGTGGAAGCTGAGATGGTTAGTCCCGAGGTTGAAAATGAGGAATGAATAAGACTTCTCCTGCATTAGATGTGTGTTGCCAACGATGTATCGACTGATGGCCGTGAAGAAGACTTCTTTCCTCGAAACGGAGAGTAGTGATAATGTAGTTTGTAATATACCTTAATCGTCAAGGATTAGAATAAGACACTATACGATACTTGACCCATGGTCAGGTGTAGTGACCGTTACTCCATGACGTGACGACTCAAGGGCGTGAAGAGTGGGGAATTGATTAGAAACTCTAGCAAAATGGTGACGTCCGTTCCCATTACTAGAGGGATAACCAACATAGCCAACGCCTTAAGTCGAACGGTATTGAATTAGGAATGTGCGTAATTATCTCGACTTGATTAGTTGAGTCATATAGGATTCAGTGTGATGCGGTAGGACCGAGTCGACTATGCTAGTCGCGATGAGGAAACGTTGGAGTTTTGATTTCCATCGAACGGGCCCATGATGCTCAATTGTTTTCTTGATTGTTTTCAATTTGTATATTAACAATATGTGTTGTTAGCAGAATCATTGCCGCTGAATTATGTGCTCTATGTGTCTTATGTGCTATGTGCTCTTGAATGGTAGCAAGCGTGTAGGTCGCTTTTGTTATGTCGTGATACGGCTTAGAATGTGAGTGAATGTGTATACTTACCCAAGGGAAGATGAAGGTTGGTTTGAAAGGTACATAAGCCTGGTAGTCCATTGTCGGTTGTGGCTTGTTAACCACGAGCATGACTATGGTTGGCTAAAACCTAACCGTGAATTAGTCGAGATCATTCCCAAGAGGCTTGGCCATCCGGCAAGCCAGGTGTAATGAGCAATCTAACCGGTTGGGTATGAACCCGCATGATGAGCATGGCCATTGCTGAGGCTTCTTTATGAGTTAGCACGGATATTATGCTAAAACTTATAGAAGGCAGGCATGACTATTGCGAAGCGATGATAAGCTAGATAGAAACATAAGAGTCATTTTGAAATGACTAATAGGCGATTATGTGCTTAAATGAATATGTGATTTTACATGTTAGCGCTATGATGCGTTTGATGGAGTCGTAGGTACTCCGGAATATTTTTCGCAACTGGTAGGGCATTATTAAATGAGACTGGGAGGGCGACATGTGTATTTTTGTTTTTGGATATTGATGAGTATTTTGGTCTTAGGAAGATGACGTATAAATATATATGTCGATCTTGACTATTGATGAGTATTTTGGTTTCGATTGTTGACGTATCTTTTGATTTTTGTTAGCGACATATGTTTCGGTTTTGCGTAGCGATGTGCGCTTTGTATTGCTAAAATGATCACCAAACTAAGATTTAGGTTGATCCTTCGCTTAGAGCCTTTCGTTTAAAAACGACGCGATTTATGTTTTCCCGGATATGTTTCGTGACGTATTTTGTCTCTTATAATAAGAGCAGTTGTAATTATATTTTTGATTTTGTTGATATGAATTATCATTTGTTTCGTTGACTTCCGTCCAGAATAGTCAAGACGAGTATTATATCGAGTGATTTCTGCGTTCGAACACGCGTGACCGTCCAATCGTAAGGAAGCCATCTCACCATAGGAAAATTTTAGACGAATAAGAAGGGATGAGCACCGGGACGGCGCTCCCTTAAGGTGGGTGAAATGTAACAACCCGAGTTTCATGACGCGTATGACGATCGCGAATTCGACGTCATAATTATTATTTTATAAAATCATGTGAACGAATGTCGACATTTAAATTTTATTAGTCGTAAATAATTATTTTCGTATTTTATTACGAACGGAAATTTGAAAATTTTATTTTTGACGTTTTGTGAGTCAACTTTTGACCGCGCGACCGTTAAACGTTTTAAGCAACGTAAAAATTTACGACGCGTCTCATTATTATTTGTAAGATCGTAAACTTATTATTTTCACGAATGTCGTCTTTTGTTCCTTGTCTTGAGCCGGACTCGCGTTTAAATGTGTACACATCATATTAAATGTTTTAAATTAAATTTAGTGTGACGGAATAAAAATATTTCCGAACATGGTGTAACCCGAGTCTTTGGTCGATTTTATAAATAAAAGAAACACATTGTACTAACTTTGAAGGGGTAATAGAAAGGAAGGAATAGAATTGCCAAGATGTAAAAGTTGTTTTCTATAAATAAGACCCAATACTTTTATTATAATTCTTTTAACAAAATTTATTTCTTCCTCCTCCCCTAGTACTCTCCACGACCGGCCAACCTTACACCATCACTTTTCGGCCAATTTTCCGACATGCATTAAGATCAAATTACATATCAAGGCCTACAAATCCCACTAATAAAATCCCACATGCATTAAGTTTGAAGAAATTAGATTTTTGGGTTGTCCTTGCAATTTTCGAGCAAAAGGGGTGTTTAAAAGGGTTAGATTAGTGATATGATCAAGTGGGTTAGCTTGGAAATGGTTTAGGTTTGTGTTTGTATTTATGTCCGAGAGTTCGAACCACAAGAAAGGCCGAAACCAACACCTTGTGTGTTGTTGTAAGCATCATAGTTATGTTTATTTCATTGTTTCGTTCTTAATTTGATTTCGTATATTATATGTGATGAGGTCCGACACTTGCGTTGGTTAAAATCGATTGTGAATGAGTTGATTAGTTGATGGAGATAGGTTAGCTAGGCGTATTTTGATGTCGTTGTGAGGTGAAAATGAAGTTTCAATAAGTTTTGTAAATGTTAATTTCGAGCAGAAAGTTTGGCTCAGAAAACGAGGTTCGAAGGTTGAGATTTTATAAAAACAATTTTATGATGTTCGAAATAGGATAAGAGTTCGTCCCTATAAGTAACTTTTCGGTAATTCGAACGCCCCGTAACTCCTCATAACGAAGAAGTTACGGCGAAAACACGATTTGAAAAGTATAAATTTTCCACACTATTGCATTTTTCTAGTGCTTCACGAAATAAACGGCTCTTAGTTGAGCACTTTTGTAATTCCGTTTTTGGCCTCCGGCGAAACACGAAAGTTGCTCGGCAATGATTTTTTACTAGCCGTGAAGGCTCTTTAGATACAAAACGGTAATCCCTGGTCCAAAACCAAGTTCAAAGTCCTGTGTAATTATTAAAAATGTCAAAGTTCCTGCAGAAACATACAGGGGCATTTTGGTCATTTTTTGTTGAGTTTTGGTCTCGGCTAAAACTAAAACGTTGTCCGGAATGTCGTTTTACATAAAATCTCTTTTGAGTCCGAGTCATAAAATGTTGATTATATACGTGTCTTTGGAAGCGTGTCAGTTTATAGTACTATATATATATATATATAATATATATATATATAATATATAAATAAATATAAAGAAAATAATATAAATAAAAATCTAGTAATTTATAATAAGTGTATAAGGTCAAACAAGTCTAGTGATATGAATTATTTAGGAAAGTCAACAGATTCATACGTAACTTTCGGATGTTAAAAAAATAATTACACGCTATTAAAAATTACGAGTATAATAATTTAAACTTAACGATTGTTACGAACGAATGAGATTCTAAAAATAGAAACTTTTGTAATATACGGGACATAATTCCGGTATGAGTAATTAATAATCAAATTGAATGATGAAGGTTCGACGAGATAACTAAATATTATTATAAATAGAATTAGAATACGAGACTTACTAAAAATGGTAACTTTTCAAAAATAGTAACTTTCTAAAAATAGAAAGATTCCTTAAATAGAAAGTTTTCGATTAAGCGATGTATAATATAAATAAAAGAAAGATCGTAACTCAATTAAGTGGAGTTTAGGATCTAGGACGCGCAAGTGGATTTCTCATCACATGTGTATGTATATTTATACTATTTCAATAGTTGCAATGCACGCGCTATTCGATCGTACCTTATTATAAAGTAATCGGGCGACATTAATTATAGGTCGCAATTGAGTTCGTTGTCGAGACGACTTTGGATTGTTTGGTTATTTGATCTTCGGCTTAGATCAAGGTGAGTTCATAGCCTAGCTTTTAAGTGTTTTAAATGTTTTTGAACCTGCGAGGGGGATACTTGCTTGTTTTGAAAATGAGAACGCAATATGTTTTGATACTAAATATGATTCCATGTGCTATTGAGTATATGCCTTTTACTGTGTGACCGTTAATTGCCTTATTGATGGTGAACGCTAATGCATTAAATAGATCTATTTGGTTTAACAACCCTGTCCGGGGTATGTTTAACACCCCTAAATTTAGACGCAACGGAACCAACATTGGGTGTTAAATCATAGCTCAATTATACATAAATTACCAAGAAAGACTCAAAAGAGACGTTATAAAACTTAGTTCCATTTATAGAAATTCAGAGTGCAAAAGTTGTCCAACAAGATCATAACCAAAACCAACATACATGTTTTAAAACCATAACCATATTTTAATTGAATTAGTGAGGAATGGAACTTTAAAAACAATTTAACAAAATGAAATAGCGCAAGCTCCTCCTCGTGTGCTCCAAGTCTTCAACCTTGATTACCTGAGATAAAACATGCTAAAAAGTCAACGAAACGTTGAGTGAATCCATAGAGGTTATATGAATATATAAGATTTGAACACAAGTCTTATAATCATCGAGTAACTTGTTGTACACCAAGTTATTAGCTACTAATGCAATGAGCTCGTGACACCGACACATTTAGACTGCACATAGAAAGAATAATAATAATAATAATCAACATTTGCCCCCGTTAGTTCGGTATATTGCCACGTACTTACTCAAATCTCAACAAATATGTCCGTACATTGGGTGTTTCACAATGGATGCATCCCCAAACACCGAACCGGGTTGTCAAGCCCATAGATCTATTAGTTGTATTAGCATCTGCCCATCTTAAGCAATTAACGGCTCACGATTGGGGTCTTTTGGCAATAGGTACTCATGCATTTAATCAATTTATCGGGTCCAGCATATCGAAAAACTACTTGTGTTCGTTTTATAAAACTAGCATGTATCTCCCTCGCGGGGTTTAACAAAATATTTAAATTTGTAAAGGCGAGGCTATGAACTCACCGTATGTAGATGATTGAATGAGAAATCAAGTATGAGAAGATGACTTCAAAGATTATTCGAGACCTATAAAGCAAGTCGCGACTTAGAATGATATATGATATCATTATAATAGAATAGTTATACAATACTAGTTAATAAAATACGAAACAAGAACAATATTGCACCAAGACTAAACCAAAGTGTTTTTATAAGGTATAATGATGTCTAACCTGTGGTCATATCAAAATAAACATCTACTAAGTCTCGCCCCTTAATTCCTATCTCAATCATACATGGTCGCACTTTTCATTTTTCCAAACCTAGACGTAAAAGCCAATTTTCTGATTTTAGCCATTTTCATGAGAGCATAACTCCTAAACCGTAAAAGATATAGCCATGAGGCTTTCACCCCTGGAAAGGCATATGAGTCTAGTTTTCAAAACATTCAGCCAATCATTCAACTGATTTACCAATCAACGGGAAATAAACTTTTACTAACTGAAGGTCAAAACAGATTATGAACTGAATTTCTTACTTTTGCCGTTTTAGTCATAAATCCTAAACTAAAATAGAAATGAGGTTGATTCTAATTGGAGGAGTTAGCTCATGATGTCTAGCATTCAACCAATCTTTAAAACCTTGACCTACTGTACAAAATCCTGGAGAAAAACATGTTTCCCAACATCAAGCCAAAAAGTTTGAGAAAACTACATGTTTTGCTACTGACTCAAAACAGTCCGCAATTCACCATTCCAATCCAATCCAAAACGCTTCTAAATCCTAATTTAATCCATCACAAGGCCAAATTACTTCAATGCAATCTATCCCATAACCATTATACCTCACATACACTAACTTACCAAGATCAATTGAAAAAAAAATTACATGCATGATCATACTAACCAAATCAAGAACATGCAATAACTAGAAAATCAAAACATTAAAAAGGGGTTTTTAGGAAAATACTTACCACACAAAAGGAGAGAAGGGAATGATTAAACACAACACCTATATGGTGTTTGTGGGCTGCCGATTTTAGTACACCAAAACCAAACACCCTTGTTTGATTTTCTTGCTTCAATCTCTATCACAATTGCTTCTAATTCACTCCTTGATAAACCTAAAGCCCTTAATCAAATAAAAATCTATCCCATAACCATATACCTCACATACACTAACTTACCAAGATCAATTGAAAAAAATTTACTTGTAATGATCATAAAAGTAAAAATCAATAACACGCACTCACTAGAAAATTAAAACAACAAGTTAGAGTTTTAAGAAAGTACTTTTAACTTACAATGGGATGGTTTTAAAAGATCAAACACAACCCTAGATGGGTTAAAAGATCAAAACCTTTATTTTCTTTAAATCACTTGCATGGTTGATTCAAGTAATAGGAGATTGATTAGGGTTTGATTTAGAATGATTGGGAGTGGAATGGAGATGTTTTTAGTGAGTTTTTGAGATGGAGATTAACTATGTGTGTGTGTTTTTAATTAGGTAAGATTGTATTTATATATGGTTATTTAGTAGTTGCTAAAAAAAATAAAAGGGATGTGGGGGTTTATTGTTGGTTCGTCCGGTTATAGGAGAGGGGAGGGAGTGGGCTTTGGCCCATTCCTACTTAACTACTAATACTCTTAAATCTCGGGCCCTAAAACCTTTCCTAGCCCGATACTTTTTCCTAAAACGCGATTTTCGTTTAGGTGCAATATAAAACACGAGAAAAACGAAAAATACAAAAATAAAAATAATTTGGCACTCAAGGCCCATATACGGAGTCATTGGTTTCTCTATTGTTAAAACGGTTAAAAAAATGGATAAATTTTTAAATCATAGCGCTTTTTACTTAAAATCGATGATTTTTATATAAAACGACGAAGTAGTGAAAAGTAAAATTTTAGAAATTTAGAAAATTAAATATAAGTTGAAAATTAGTAGTGACCTTAAATACGGGGTTTTACATCTTTCCCTCCTTTTAGGAGCGACGTCCCGGCGCTCGTCTCTTCTTACTTGTCGTATTCTTACTCGAGAATAGATGCGGACATTTGCTCATGAAGTAATCTTCTCCTTCCCATGTGAACTCCGGACCTCGCCGCGAGTTACATCGAACCTTGACTATGGGAATACGGCTTGGTTTACGTTGCTTCGCCTCACGGTTTATTATTTCTATCGGTTCTTCAATAAAGTGCAATTTGTCATCGAGTCGATTATAAATTCGATTTGTCGAGGTGATGGAAGTACCGGCAGATCGTCGGGAAACATCTTTGGAAGAAAATCACGAATCACCGCCTCAATTTCTAAACGTTTCTCCATCGGTTCTCAGAAGATGATGGAATTTCTAATCCGCCAATTTACTTACTTACGCTCAGACGTTTATTTCCAACAAAGAGTGACTACGAAAGGTAGTAAAGAAAAGAATGGAAAAGAATTTGACTCATGGAAACAGACACGAGACTTTTCTCGAGTGTTGAGTTGGATAGACTTACTTGCATAGTGATCATTGTTAAGGATACGCATATTTTTTATAGAAGGTTTAGGTAAAGGGTTAGTTTTAATAAGGTTTAAGGGTGACAATTACCAACATGACAAGGTTCCTTCTGAATTATACATAGGTGATCAGGCTGTGTATAATTGAGAAGTAATATTGACATGCTTGCTTTCGTCAAAAATTTATCTTCGTGTTTGAGGTGATAATAGGATATTTTTGTAAAGTGGCAAGTTTGTATTCGTGGTAAAAATAAAATAGTTCTTGATATGGTAATAGTTTTATATATGTTTACTCATTTGCTATTTTACTTTTCATTATTATTATAAAGAGTTTTTATACATGACAGAAATCGGAATGAAGTACAGGGTGGTTACAATTTGCTTATAGAAAATCTTTCGGTTGAATTACTATAATGAATAAGCGGTTCACGAGACAAAATCGACACCATTTATAGGACTGTATTTGTTTATTTTATGTGAAAATGGTATAATAGTTTAAGGTTTACTAGTGAGAGGGTTTACTATGGTCGAAAAGAATTTTTTGTATTTAAATTGAATTTAAATCCTAGATAAATCCAAAACTACTATGATAGAAACTTTATGTGAATATTAAAGAGTATGCGGAATCTACTCTTTAATATCTAGAAGATATATCAATGAAACAGTGATTTATATGAACAATGCAGTAACAAGTAATAGTAGAATGAACAATATAACCAACAAGCTTCAATATTATTAAGATTAATAAAACGGGTACTCTGACTTAGTACTAGGTTTTACAACCTTGAAGCTATGAATACAATTGTGATTGATCTCTAACGGATATGATGTATGTGAGAGAATTGTCTATCTAAGTTTACACCTTAAGGTTCCTCATTTTATACACTAAGGAGGTACATAATGGGCTTTACAATACAATTAATACTTTCCTAAGATTCTACATTAATGCTGTTTAATGCTTTCCATAATTATGTCGTTCAAATGTAATTAAATACAAATGGGACTAAGTATTTAATACTTTCTTTTGGAAATTATAAATCAGCATTAAACTTCCATGTTTATCTATAACAATTCATCCATTTACTTAAGTACTTTCAGTCAGTATTATAGTTTAGTACTGGCAGTACTAACTTTGCTTCCGCAGTACTAAGTTTACTATAGCAGTTACTAACTGATTTAGTACTGGCAGGTATTAACTCAGTTAAATACTGTTAGTTATAAAACTGAGGCGTTAATAAAATTATGCTTGGCAGTACAAACTCTGTCTTGGCAGTATTAAGTATGAAGACTTTAATTCCCAACAATCCTCCCCTAAACTTGATATTTATCTTCTGAATCTTCAAGTTTCTAGATAAAAGCTTTATCTTGACTTGGAGGATGTAATCAAACACTTCATTACTTCTTGTTACTGTTGACTTGTAATTTTGTTGAGTCTTGGCTCATGTCTATATTTTCATCAGTTCGAATTGATCATGCCAATTTCACAAGCTGCTTTATTAATTATAAAACCAAAGTCTTTCTTGCTCTTGTTTACTTTTTGTCTTCATCGGCTGTTTAACCTAACTATAATCTTCTAATTCTATCTCGGGTTGCCTTTGCACTAAGAAAAGGCAGACCTCTTGGGAACCAGCCATTAAGACCTGGATCTCCTCTTGCATCAACATAATCATATCAATCTTTAATGTGTATTGATGCAACTATTAGGTTTGAACAGGTCTCTAAACCCAACATGCTGATGCTTTAACAGCATTAACCCGATTCGTCCTAACAACATTAACCACTGCCTTTGGTCTAGCAGTATTAACTTGTCTTGAGCAACAGCAACAAATAGCATTAAGATAACTTTATCTAGCAGTATTAAGTGAAATTGGGTCAGACCTAGTTAAGATTTTTCTTGGAACCATGTGTCTTTTTGGATTGGGTTGAGTAATTCTTACAGAATTTTGATGGTACACCCTTCTTGCATTGTTCCATACTAGTTTTTCCTCCCTTTGACCATTTAGCTGTCTCTTTTGTTTACATGTATACTGGAGGTGATCAAAACTTCCACAGACATAGCAGGCTTTATTGTGCATCACAAAATCATTTCCTAGTTGTTGGGACTTTTGATTATTCTAGTTTCTTTGATTTCCCCTAGGACCTTGTGACCTGTACATTTTAGCATACTTAACTGGTTTCCTAACTGGTTTTTCTTGTTGTTTTGGTCTAACAACATCAACTTTAGGAATAGTAGGAACAACAGTTTTCTTTTCTACCACAACAGGAGACTCAACTTCATCCTCATTATCAGAAACCCATTCTTCAATCAAAGGAGCATCAGAATTTTTCTTAGTCTCATTTGAAGAATTTTCACAAACACTTTTATTGGCCCTTAATCCATAGCCTTCAAACTCAGGCTCCTTAAACTTTTCAATGCCAGAGTGAGATAAATCAATTGAAGGAGGTACAAATAGGCCCATAAGTGGAGGAGGAACAACATTGTACCCCAAACCCTTCTTATTGTTATCTATTAATTGACTTCCTATCACTTTATCTAAACTCTTAGTGGCATTATCATAGTTGTTAATTTTAAGCAGATTATCCTCTTTTTATTTCTTAAGTTTTTCTATTATAGTCTTAAGAGTAATAATCTCTGCTTCATTGAAGGTGGCATTTCTTTTTAGTACAACTATTTTATCAGTAAATGTCACCTCATTTTGTTTGTAGAAGGCAAGTTGTTCTTCTACAGAGGCTAAGGCACTTTTGTAATTGGCTAAATCAGACTGAGATTTGTTAAGCTCTGTTCTTAAATCATCATATTGCTTTTTAAGAGTTTCATTGTTTTTAAACAGGTTTTTGAACAAGTTTTTACCTCAGAGTCTGAAGAAGCCATAGGAGCCATCTCTTCCTTGTGAGTAAATGATTCTTCTTGATAGTTTCTTCTAGATCAAAGTTTCAGAACACCCGCTCTGATACCACTTGTTGATCCCTTCTTAATCGATTCTTTAGCTTGTATAAAGAATATGTTACCTTGGATAAATCCAAAATAACACTGATAGAAACTTTGTGTTGAATATTAAAGAATATGCGGAATCTACTCTTTAATACCTAGAAGAATTAAGAATAAAACAGTGAATATGTATAAACAATGATATAACCAACAAGCTTCAATATTATTAATCTTAATAATACGAGTACTCTATGTAGTACTAGGGTTTACAACCTTGAAGCTATGAATATCTGTGTATTTTTAGATGTGAGAGATATGTGAAATACATACCCTAGGGTCTCCTTTTATACACCAAGGAGTCCTAATGGGCTTATAATACTTTCCTAAGTATTTATTCAAACATATTGAATACTATGACTAAGTATTTTAATTATTTTCCTATACATGTAGTCAAATGGTATTATATACTTTCTCTTAAATTTCTCAATCAGATATAATCTTCTCAAAATAGCATTAACCTTCAGATGTATTCTTTCTCAAAATCTAGCATTAACTTTCAATGTAATCTTCAACAATCAGCAATAACTTTAGTCTTTTTCGCAGTCATTAAGTTAGTAATGGCTAGTACTAACTTTGCTCTAGCAGTTTATATGTTTACCTAGCTAGGTATATCTTGATTAGTACTGGCAAGTATTAACTTAGTTATACTGTTAGTTAAAACTGAGTTACTAATAATTATGCTTGCCAGTACAAAAACTCGGTCTTGGCAGTATTTTAGTATGAAGACTGTAATTCCTTACTGTGTAGCCACTAGGTAATTAGGTTTCCGTTATTCCCTGTTACTGGTGGTAATCCCAATCTATATGATCTATAGATTTGAGGCTTGGTGGAAACGTATGGTAATAAAACCTTGTTCAAATAACATTGATGTTCTTTATTTAATTTTGTTGTGCATATTGTTATCATTGTTATTATTAATCCTAGATATAAGTTCTAAACAAACTGAGCTTAAACAATCTAAGGAGTTCTATTAGACTCCACAATTGGTATCAGAGCCATGTGGCTCTCGATATAGGATCAATAAGGAGTTTTATGTCGAATTTATGAAGGAACAAGGTTCGAAAATTTTCTGTTTTTGTTTTTATGCTAATTTGTGACGGATTCGTGACAGCTTTGTGATACTAAAAAGTGTCGCCTGGATACTTAAAAAAGGGTATCCTTAAACAGTGGTTACAAGTTAATACTGCTCGCGTTGATGTTTCTACTGCCAAGGTAATTTTAGTGCATGCCAATGGACAGTTCTATGCTAGCCTTATTTTTGAAGAAAGACGTTAATGTAGCCAGTAACCAAATCTATATGTATAATATAGATTGAGGCCTTGGTGGAGAACGTATGGTAATAAAACCTTGTTCAAATAACATTGATGTTCTTTATTTATTTCGTTGTGATTGATGTTATCATCTATTTATTGTTAAGCCTAGATATAAAGTTTCTAAAAACACTGAGCTTTAAACGAATCTAAGGAGTTCTATTAGACTCATCAATGGATTAGGAGCCATGGTGGCTCTGATTCTATGAACAACAAGGAGTTTTATGTCGAATTTTATGAATGGAACAAGGTTTAAAAAATATTTCTGTTTTTGTTTTTATGCTAATTTGTGACGGATTCGTGACAGCTTTGTGACACTAAAAAGTGTCGCCTGGATACTTATATAAAAAGGGTATCCTTAAACAGTGGTTACAAGTTAGTACTGCTCGCGTTGATGTTTCTACTGCCAAGGTAATTTTAGTGCTGCCAATGGCAGTTACTATTGCTAGCCTTATTTTTGAAGAAGACGTTAATGTTGCCAAATAACTGGTTAATGCTGCCAAAGGAAGATTAGTGATGCCGGTTCATGTTAGTGCTGCTATCACTAAGGGTTAATGCTGCAAGTTTATACTTAATGCTGCTAGTATATTTTTAATGCTGTCATAGTATTAAAGATTATGATGCTAGGGTAAATGTTAGGTTATACTGTTGAACTAAACCAAGGTTAGTACTGGCTCATTTACTAATACTGTCAATTGATAGACGTTACTTCTATTGGTTTACTACTGCTTGGTTTAAGGGGAAGCTAGTGTGTTTGGATTCAGATTAACTTAAAATTTATAAAGGCTAGTTTTGGAATTTATTGGATTAATTGGTTACGGAGATGATTGTTTATGACTTATTTGAAGTTGAAGTAGAGTTTCACAGGTTTATGTTCTTATCATATCTTAAACGGCTTACAACGTTTAGAGATAACTTGTTCATGCTTAGAAACGATGTGATGAAGACTTGACAAATCTAGCAAAGGTGTGAGATTTACAAACTTATAGTGTTCAATGCTCACATTTGCTATCACTTTGGTTATGTGTCTCATAGAAGATGATGATTTTTGTCAAGAGGTTGAGATCTACTTATATTTCACAGATTTATTTATAAGTTCAAAGTCACGTGGATAGTACAAGATATAAGACACAAGTTTGGGTTATTCTACTTCTACATCAAGTTCGTTATACTTAATTTTCTTCATCAAGTAATCATTACATAAAGCCTACATAATTGAAGATTCAAGAAATGGTTAACATATGGGGGGAAGTTTATTGTTAAAATGTTTAACTATTTACATGTGTCATTGAGGTGAAGGTTTTTACTACTGCTAGTCATTATTACTACTGCTAGTGCGAGTTTCTACTACTCAAGTTCATTTTTCTTATTGTGCTTAATGGTGGGTAATTTAAGGAGTTAGAATGCTTGGATTAGAAGTGTGATATTTGTTTATAGTGGTCAAGATCAAAGTTGCTTATATTCATATGTCCCCTGTTAGATTATGAAAAAAAGGGGAAGAAATATTAACAGGTTTATAGATCCTTGGTGTAGCATGGTACAAAGAAAATCTGAATAAAAGGGAAATTTTGTTTCATTCTTTAGCCTCAAGTAATTAAGGTTTCTTAATCCCTGTTTACAGGTTGGTAACCCGATCAATACTATCAAAAAGATTTGAGGCTTGTGGAAACGTTTAGCGGATAATAAAACCGTGTTCAAATAACATTGAGTTCTTTAATTAATTTCGTAGTGCATATTGTTATCATTGTTATTGTTAATCCTAGATATAAGTTCTAAACAAACTAAGCTTAAACGATCTAAGGAGTTCTATCAGACTCCACAGATTAAAGCTAACCAAACAACCCAATCGTTGTTTTATTTACCTAACGATCACTAGAACCAAACCCGAACGTGTCTAGGCTTCCATAGTCTTCAGACAAGATAAAAAAATGTATCTGACATTTTGCGTGTTTGTGTAGGTCGTAGCCGAACAAAAGAAAAAGCGGAAAAAGACGAAGTTGTTGATTTTGTGTGTGTAAAAGTGTGAGAAATCTTTTCACTTAGTAAAGTAAAAACGTCAAGTGGATATTCGGTATATCAAAAAAATAAAAACAATACTTAATTTAGTATAATTTTTTATAGTTTAGGTTTTTTTTTTGTGTTGTTTAAATATAATAAGACTCAATAATTTCCTAATTTGGTGGTTACAATTTTTAAAAAAACGTTTTAATAGATCACAATATTAAAAAAGTTAAAAAAACACATGAGCTAAATTGCTATTTTTTCAAACTTTAAATTACAAATGTAATTGCATTACAAAACACGAAATCCTCACATCCTCACATAACACACAAACTTTTTTTCTCTTAAAACACCGAACCCAAGCAAGAAAACTAAACCCTCACAAACTTTTTTCCTCTCAAAACACCGAACCCAGTCAACAAAATTAAACCCTCCATATAAACTGAAATCCAAAGCCATATTTTCTTTTGATGGTTCACATTTTAATCAGCTTCAATAAGAAAAGCCCCCATTTTCCATTGCCATCAACCGCAATTATTTAATCATTTAAATGATGATGTAAAAGTACGAACTTGATCCATATTTTGTGTTTCTATAGGTTTAATTTAGGTTAATTTGTTTTCCTTTAACGATGTCAACATTCTTGTTTAATAAAAAAAGACCGATAGTGGAAATAAAAAATACAACCTCTTAGCTGGTAAACCAAGGGAGATGATTGCGTTATTAGATGTGGGAAGAGGAGTCGATATTCTATTATGTAAGTAATGGCACAACAAAGCTTTAATTTTGGTTATGTTAAGAACGCAAGCCTATGGGGGAAGTCTTGGAAGTTATTCCTATCGAGACAAAAGTGATGCTGTGTTCATTCGGTTAAATTGGTGCTCCATAGGTAAATCTGGTTAGACTTTACTTATCTTTACTTTTTTCAGGCTTAAAAAGACTACATTTGTTATTTTAGATTGGCCAAAAAAAGCTTTGTACCAAATCAGTTTCATCATTCGAATTGGAATATCATCAGTAAAAATAAGCACCCTAAAAAGGTTAAGTCTGATAGTATTATTTTTGTGTGTGAAAATAGCTACCAGGAGGGTGACAATAAACGTTGACATTTATGCTTGACATTTATGCGATTGGTGTAGTGTTAATGGAAATAATATATGTATTTTTTCATTCTCAAATAGGTCAAATCATAAAGAATACGCTAAAAGTGAGAACGGCCAAATGGGAGAAAAAAGTCACGAAAAGCGTCACACAGTGTTTAGCGTGACCCTGCCCTGCCCGTTTTGTGCTGACCCGCATATAAATAAACTATTTTAGAACCACAACACTTGATTAGATACATAGATCAGTAAAAGTGTTTGACTATTAGATAAAACTTAATACTAACAACTTTGTACGAAATCATTTTGTCATTCATTTGAATCACTACAATCTGGCATTATCAGTCTGATAGAAATTATTATTTATGTGTGTGAAAATAGCTACCGGGAGAGTGACAACAAAGATGGACATTTCTAATGCGTTTATGGGGTTGTCCATTATGGAACTAATTAACATAATCCGAAAAGCAATAAAATTCTTGAATTTTTCTCTTCATGGCTTTTGGATAGATGCAGATTTGAAAAAGTAGACTAAACCTTTACTACATGTTTTTTGTATGTTAAAGAACCTGCTCAGTGTTATATTGCTCTTTTGTAATCATATCAAGATTTTTATTGCATTCCAGTTGACTTCTAGCAATGGCAACTATAACTTCCAATCCATTTACTATATCATGGATAGCTTGGTAAAACTCCATTCTCCAGTGAAAGTGAATGAGTAAACATCAAATTGAGCAAAATGTAACAGGGTCAGTGAAGCTTCCATACATTACATCCAAAATGACAACTAATTTTATTATTTGACTACGAATGCAGTTCTAAAAGAAGGATCACACTATGTTGTTAAGCTTATCCACTCAGTAGTTAGAACATGATATACTTTGATCATGGTTTAAATCTTATTGGTTGGTTCATTTTATGAATTAATAGCTTGTGGAATAAATCACTCGTGAATTTAAAACTTGATCCATCTCAAAAGTTTTCCAGTTGTATATATTTTTGCGCTTTCTTTGTGATGAGCGATACTTATTTATTCTCCGCATGTATTTGTTATAGGTATTACAGGTTTCAATACTATGGTTCGCCCAGGTTGACTCTCTAATGGTATGGAATACAAATGTTAAAGCTGTATCTCGCATAATTTTTGGTCAATATCTTTTTAAATGCTCACGTATACGCCACATATAACATATTGAGAGTAGTTTTTAGATATAATTGTATTGCTATGATCAGTTTAACCTGGTATTTTAACCCGTTATCAAAATATCTGAAATCGATAACGATATGTCAGCGATGCAAATAGTTGTACAAGAAATGGAGACACGTGTATCACAAATGAATTGCAAAGAAAAACTATAAGCATACTGCATGAGGAGCATAGAATATTTGCACACGTTAATGTATGTCTTCAGCAGCTCCATTCTATAGTTTGGTATCTTAGTATAAATAATCACAGTTTATTCGGTTGTTGTTTCGTATTCAGATTATGCAATTATCCGATTGTAGCTTCTGGGAAGGCATTTGATTTCATTCAACGTGCAAGGGCTGTAAGGGTAAACGAAGGTACGGGTATATGACACTAAGTTACTTCTTATATTTATGCGCAACAATGATGACTGACTTATAGTTTGAATTCTAGGTTCTAAGAAAATGTCGGGAAGGGGGTGTTTGGGTTTGCTTATTTTTCCAAGTGTATTTGGAAATGGAAAAGCTCTTAAGCCTATTTTTATCAACTTACGAGTTTGTTAACTTGGTATGAGTGTGGCAGTCCATTTTATATGCACGTGCACGGTGCACGTCTATGTAGGTAATTTTAATTATTTTTTAATGATTTTAAAGTGTTTAGGGGTATTTTTTGCTGTATGCAGAAGCTATTCAGAACTCATAATGGCAAAAGGGGGTATAACTAAGTCTGTTGTCAATGACCGCAACTTATGTCGAAGATCTATACATACTAAGAATGGTAGCTCGAGCTATTGCAAACCTATGGGAGAATGGTAAGTAAGTTCTATTCACCTCCATTTGTTTGTTTAAGTACTAATGATACTCTGATATGCTTAGTAAATTTGATGTTGGTCAGGTTTTAAACACATTATAACCGGAAAGTATCGATCCTTACATGTATATTTTACTATCTTTGTTGGTTACAATCTGTTTTGATTTATTCTTTGTTATTGCTGGAAGATGATCCTACATTTAGTATTAGTGCTTTGGGAGAAAACATTTATGGGACGACAACATATAAACACGTTCACAAAAGACTAAGAAGATGTCAAATTTACTTTATACAATTATTGTTCACGGATATCAGTCTTTTCTTTAGTCAAAACCCCGTGCGTGCACGGGGATTATAACTAGTATGTGTTATATGTAAAAACAAAAGCCACAATTGTCCAAAACTCTTGATCCACAATGTTTGTACATGGTGTGAGTGTTGGGGCCGGTTATGGTACAAAGGCAAAAGGAATCCCAAGTTTTTTGATATCAATTTGAATTTTGTGTATTTTCTTCCGTTAAATGTAAACGTAGACCCGTTTTTCTCGTTTTAGCAAGGTTCTTATGAAATATGAAATGTTTAATAAAACTAAGTTTATAAGAGTATAATAAGGTAATTTAAATGAAATTCTAACTATTGTTGTGCCGGTACGCGTTGTGTGACGTTTTTCACTGCGCGCGAGAAGATTTCTCAGTAAATGACCAATGCAAACGTAAATGTTTAGAAAGTGACAATTTGAAATAAAAATGATTTATTATGATAGTAAATTGTTGGTTGACAGCCGGTTATACTGTAACTGTTTTACGTACAGTAAAGTCAACATAAGTCAAAATGTGAGTTGTGCTATAGAAATTCAATGAGATAGTAATATGAAAATATAAAGTCATAGTATTATAGAACACTATAACTTAGGAAAATCATTGGTTATCACACATATTCTCCAAATCAAAGTGTTATTGTCAAATTGACGATCACATGCGCATAACAGTGACAATATACGGTTCTCGACAAAATTCGGTTTGCGTCAATTTATGTGCATATTATCTTTTTGTATCCGGTGGGTGTGGTTTAAGGGTTACAGTCGTTTGAATGTGAGTAATTTTTTAAGTTTTCAATCGTGATTCGTGTATCTTCAGATAATTTGAAGAAGATATCAATGGTCATTTTCTAAATCACGTCCCTAACTATCAACTTATCTCAGTTTTAACTACATATAAAGCATTTAGCCATTTGTTGATTATTAAATTTTCAACATAAGAAAATGACACATATGCCTTTCATTAAAATGCGATTCATTGCCTTCTTAATTGGTCTATATTTTCAATTTCTCAACATAAAAGGTAAATATTAAAATCATAAATATCATTCCAGAATTTTAAAAAATAAAACCAAAATACTTAAGCTCGACGCACACCGGGTTTATCTTCAACGTTGCTACCACCTTTCGTCATTGTCAACCACCGATACATTGTCATAACTCATAAATCAAAGAAAAGCCAACAGTTCGATAATTGAATAGTAGTTATAAAGTTATTTTACACATAATACAATTATAAATACATAATTCTTTTATAAATTCATTACCATGTGTTTTTTAGCAACACTATCGATAATTTATTGTCAATTAAAATGCATAACCAAAAAACAATTGCTCGTGGGAAAATTTAGCTATACGAGTACCCAACGCTGCAACGTGCGGGCACTGACTAGTATTTATTCAATGTGTTCAATTCTATTTTCTAATTGAGCCCACTTCTATTTTTTTTACATTCACTATACTAGTTATAAATCGTGTGGAGACACATAATTTCAACACGAGTAAAATGCATAAGTTTTTAATAGGTTATGTATTTGCTATTGTTCGTGTTCTGACTATAAGTATAATTAATAATTATATTTCAACTATATTTGCTTGGTGTCTACTTATAAGTTGTTTCCTCATTTTGATATTAATAACAGAATTAAATTAATTTAAGTTTAGTTGTATTTTATTTTTTCAACTCGTGTATGCACGAGTTAATAAAAGCGTATTAGGTTCGGATAATGATAATAATAATTTTTTAATCACATTTGTTTGGTTTGAAGTGTGATCAAATTTTATTTTTAATGTTATTATTTGAATATTTTAATTTGAGATTTTAACATAATTTAATATCTAAGAATATAGGTGTTTATACATGATATAATTAAACGCGTGCATACATTCGATATTTATTGGGCGTACGTTTATGTAATCAATTTAATAATAATAATAATAATAATAATAGTCTATTATAAATAAAGATAATAAGAAAACTAAAACTAATACCACAAAGCCTTGCGGGGGTGTGGGGGGGGGGGGGGGGGGGGGGGATGCAAACATGCTTAGAATCTATTGTTACTACACTGCTACATAAAATAGAATAGAGCCCCTTCAAAGCCCGGTTTAAATGTATAACGCGCTCTATTGTAATGTTAGATGTGGGATGGTTTTAGGTTCTCTTATGTTAACATGATTTCATATACTTAAAAAATCAAAAGCATTTAGTTAATAATTACGTACAATAGAAACCAACATTAAAGTGTATATGATGTGTTTGGTTCTAATAAATACGGAAGTCAGTTTTGTAGTCACCCTTTATCGAAGGGTACGAAATAAGTTTTACACCATATAAAATTAAAAATGGCAATGCATCTGACTGGCGCCTGTTAAAATTTCACAAACTACAGTAAAGGAACCTATGAAAGTTGCTGACTTTTCATCTCATTTTATGCAGAACAAACACGTAAAGCTTCATGATAACGAAGTTCTTCTTTTGCTGACATGTCGTCTAAGGTTTATCTACTTATTTGCCGCTCCATTCTATAGTTTGGTATCTTAGTATAAATAATCACAGTTTATTCGCTTGTTGTTTCGTATTCAGATTATGCAATTATCCGACTGTAGCTTCTGGGAAGGCATTTAATTTCATTCAACGTGCAAGGGCTGTAAGGGTAAACGAAGGTACGGGTATATGACACTAAGTTACTTCTTATATTTATGCGCAACAATGATGACTGACTTATAGTTTGAATTCTAGGTTCTAAGAAAATGTCGGGAAGGGGGTGTTTGGGTTTGCTTATTTTTCCAAGCGTATTTGGAAATGGAAAAGCTCTTAAGCCTATTTTTATCGGCTTACGAGTTTGTTAACTTGGTATGAGTGTGGCAATCCATTTTATATGCACGTGCACGGTGCACGTCTATGTAGGTAATTTTAATTATTTTTTAATGATTTTAAAGTGTTTAGGGGTATTTTTTGCTGTATGCAGAAGCTATTCAGAACTCATAATGGCAAAAGGGGGTATAACTAAGTCTGTTGTCAATGACCGCAACTTATGTCGAAGATCTATACATACTAAGAATGGTAGCTCGAGCTATTGCAAACCTATGGGAGAATGGTAAGTAAGTTCTATTCACCTCCATTTGTTTGTTTAAGTACTAATGATACTCTGATATGCTTAGTAAATTTGATGTTGGTCAGGTTTTAAACACATTATAACCGGAAAGTATCGATCCTTACATGTATATTTTACTATCTTTGTTGGTTACAATCTGTTTTGATTTATTCTTTGTTATGGATCTGTTCTAATTTGACTTAACTAATGTTCATAGTTAAATCCATTTGATTTTTCTTCTCATTCCTGATTTGTTTCTTTTCCTTTGGCTCTAATTTTTTTTCTCATTAGTCTCTTTTCCTTTGGCTTGATTTTGATTTGAACATGGTGTCCTGCTAAATAAGCATGTCTGTAAATGAGTGTACCACGCTACATGTAGTTCAAAAATGAACCAGAATAACTAGGTGAGTAAACTTTTCTTTTGAATAGGATGAGCAACTACAATAACCATCTAACGCATCCATCTGATAATGAGCTTATTTTTAAGCAGATAAACAGTTTGGTTAATCAAACAGCATCTACTTAAACTGTTAATTTTAGGTAAAATAAGCAGCTTCAAAACAAAGAAATCCCGATAGAAACTGCCCAGTTTTAAGCAGAGAAGCAATTTCCATGAAAGGCAGTAAGTGGTCCAGTTCTTTGATGATGGACTGTACACTGCAAACTTGAATAAAAGAAAAAAGGCTACATGAATGTGGTTTATTTGTGAAAGTGCGGTTCGAATTCAGCAGAGTTTTATATTTTTAATTGGTTGAACTTTTCCTGTTGTAAATATCGTTATGCTTTAACTTGGTTTTAGTCAATGATTCACACGCCCTTTGCCTTTTATACCTGCTTATGTTTGACATCGTTCGGTTCATCAGTTGCTTCATTCGTATTTAAGAAACTTAATCTTTCACTGATATTATGGCTTATATCAAAATGTGGTCTACGCAGGGAACCTGCACAGAGGCCTTTCGGTTGTGGACAGTTACAAGTTGCTTAAAGAAGAAAGATACGTCCGGTTTTACTCTGTCTCAAGTTGCTTTGAGCTGTATTGTTTAAATGTTCACGTGAGTTACGAGACGTGTCCTTGATATTTTAGAAGTGTTTGGGACAAACTGAAATTATATATGTCAGCTAAAAGCCGTTCTAAAAAAAATATATGTCAGGTAAAAGTGCCAGAAATTTAAGGACTGTTTCTGTGTTTGCTAACTTAATTGTAGTGTATATGAAGAAGCTTCGTTGTTGTAGAGGTTTAAAATTTAATTGACGTATTTATAAGATGTAATCGATTCGCAAAAATATAAGCCCCGCCGCAACGCGCGGGCTATAATGCTTGTTTCTCAACATAAAAGGGTTATATATTAAAAATCATAAATATCATTCCAGAATTTTAAAAAATAAAACCAAAATACTTAAGCTCGACGCACACCGGGTTTATCTTCAACGTTGCTACCACCTTTCGTCATTGTCAACCACCGATACATTGTCATAACTCATAAATCAAAGAAAAGCCAACAGTTCGATAATTGAATAGTAGTTATAAAGTTATTTTACACATAATACAATTATGAATACATAATTCTTTTATAAATTCATTACCATGTGTTTTTTAGCAACACTATCGATAAATTATTGTCAATTAAAATGCATAATCAAAAAACAATTGCTCGTGGGAAAATTTAGCTATACGAGTACCCAGCGTCGCAACGCGCGGGCACTGACTAGTATTTATTCAATGTGTTCAATTCTATTTTCTAATTGAGCTCTTACATTCACTATACTTGTTATAAATCGCGTGGAGACACATAATTTCAACACGAGTAAAATGCATAAGTTTTTAATAGGTTATGTATTTGCTATTGTCCATGTTCAGACTATAAGTAAATCGCTAAAAAGTTCAATATAGACCCAACATTTGTCATAGACCCAATGAACCAATCATAGTCATTCATTTTTTCATCAAAAATAAAAAAACCCACTTTTCATCTTTTTTTTAAAAAATTAAATATCTCACACACCGTTAATCGTTACGCAAAACAAAACATACCATCGCGACGAGAATTAAATTATCTTTTTATAGAGGGGCGACACTATGTACTTTCGACGAACTTTTTTTTATGATTTTATGAAGTAATATACGATTTTATAAAATCATATATGATTTATGAAATCATATATGATTTTATGAAATCATATATGATTCGTTGTACGAATCATACGAATCATATATGATTTTCGCAATTCGTGACTGAAACAAAATTGAAAAAGTCTGTACAGGTATCACCAAATCAATATATGATTTTATGAAATCATCTTATGTTTTATGAAATCATAATGATCGTTTATTACGAATCATATATGGTTTCGGTATACGGAATCCTTTTTTTGTTTATATTTGATTTTCGCAATTCGTGACTGAAAAAAATAAAATCGGAAAAAAAAGTTTCTCGAAAGTATATCGTGTCACCCGTCTACTGAAAGATAAAAAAATACTCGTCGCGATGGTGTATTTTTTGTCGTGTGACGATTTACCGTTTGTAAGATATTTTATTTTAAAAAAAAGATGAAAAATGAGTTTTTTTATTTTTGATAAAAAAAATGAGTGGCTAGGATTGGTTCATTGGGTCTATGACAAATGTTGGGTCTATATTGATCTTAACTCTAAGTACAATTAATAATTATATTTCAACTATATTTGCTTGGTGCCTACTTATAAGTTGTTTCCTCATTTTGATATTAATAATAGAATTAAATTTATTTAAGTTTAGTTGTATTTTATCTTTTCAACTGTGTTATGCACGGATAGTTTATTAAAAGCGGGATTAGGTTCGGATAATGATAATAATAATTTTTTAATCACATTTGTTGGGTTTGAAGTGTGATCAAATTTTATTTTTAATGTTATTATTTGAATATTTTAATTTGAGATTTTAACATAATTTAATATCTAAGAATATAAGTGTTTTGAATGGTTTATTAAAACGCCGTGCTACATTCACAACGCCGTACTTCGGATATTGTATTTATTAGGCGTTAAGTTTATGTAATTCAATTTAATAATAAATAATAATAAATAAAGTCTATTATATATAAAGATATATAAAGAATCTAGTACTCTTTTTTAAATGTGCATATATTCATAATGAGTGTGGAGGTGCTCATTATTAGTGAGTTGTAGAAATCAACCGTATGCATTCCAACAGTCATAACCAAATCCATAATTAGTGTCGGTTACAAAATAATTGTTTAACCATCCACACCTTTAATTGCATTAACTAAAATGAATCATTATGGCGAATATGAAGTATCCTTAATTACAACCGTAATTAGTGTCGGTTACAGAAATAATTATTTAACCATTCACACCTTTAATTGCATTAACTAAAACCATTATGACTATAACCTACTGAATACAAACCATCCACTAATTAAAACCACAAAGATATCAAAGGTTGAGATAGTTAATTTAAATACTAACATTTACAAGCTACAAGGATTTCTTTTTCTTTTCACTATATAAACAAGAGCCCCAAGCCCCCATTCAGTCTTTTTATCTCTCCTGTCATAGCTTTCGACTACTAGCTGCGTCTCCGGCCATCGTCTCCGCCAACAATTTTGTATCCTCCGTTAATAAATACATGTGATAGTTCATTTTTTCTAATCATATTTCTGATCGCTTTCTTTGGTTTTTTCTTAGATATCTTTTAGGTAGTCGCGATGAACCTCGAACGGCACCGATGATGACGATTATGGTAGTTGTTTCGACAGAAAAGTTCAAAAAAGATGTTTGTACAGTTTTAAGAGTTTTACAAAAATAACTATTTGATGTATTTATTATTTGTATCTATATGAACGTTTTGTTATTTTCATTGGATTCAAAATTGATATGTGGTAGAGATGGAATGCAACTCTGATCTTGAATGGTAAGCTACTTTCAATGTTTCAATATTAATTTAGTGTTGGATTAATCGCATGTTGTTGACCATAAGATATATGGATAGAAGCAAAGGTGATGAACAACAATGTGTATTCTTTTTTTTTAATTCTAAGATAATACGTTAGTATGTCACGCAACGCACCTGGATTTTAACATAGTTATTGTTGCAGGTATGTTTAAGATTCATTGTTGTTAGGCGAAAAACTAGACTGGTTAAGTACGGGTCAAAAAGGTTATTTGTGGGATGCACTTAAGCGGGTACGTTATTCATCTTCCTGTTAGATTTAATTTTATTAGCAATGATTAGTTTCTATTTTTTTCTTGATGTTTGTAGCTGCGGAACCATTTGAAGAGCCCTTGATTGTAAGTGTCGAAGATAGAGTTGGACCTAATAAAAATGATGTTCTTGGAAGGTGTATGCTTCTGTTACAGTATGTGGAACGAAGGTTAGACCACAAAGCTATCAACATAATGCAATTTAATCTAGAGAAGCATGTCATGATGGTGGAAGGAGAAAGGAAAAAGGAAGTTAAGTTTTCTAGCAAGATTCATATGAAATACATTAACCTTATTAATAGGCCTTGACATGACCACAACATATTTTTTTAACCCGTTTGATATGGTGTAAAGATGAACCAAACACTTTTAGCTTGAGTTATAGATTGTAGAAAGTTAATTATATTTTTTTTTGTAGTCAGATAATCAACGTTAGAAATTTGGAGGATTGTGACATTGAACCAACACCTAAGCCCATTGACATAGTGTTCCTTAATTGCGGATCAGATGAACAAGACGTTGCACAATGAACAATTAGATACAACCCGTGTGCATCGCACGGGTCTGAATGCCTCGTAATAATAATGATGATAACATTAATTGTGCGGTGATTAGGGAAGCACAACGAAAACGTGTCAAGTACGAGGCTAAGTGTGCAGATTTAGGATACGCTTTTCTCCCTTTCTCGTTTTTTTATTTGGAGGAACTCGAAGGATGCGGTGACCTTATTGAAGCGGATCCGAAAGTTCTCCATGACCCAAGATAGTGGAGGCCAAGCTAGTATATCGGCTTCCCACTAATTCTTTGTAAATCATATGAACGAGTGCAATACCCGTGCGTTGCCCGGGTATATCTTCTTTTGATGACATTTCGCATAAGTTAAAAACTTTTATATATATATATAAAGATACATGATATAACAAATCAATGTCATACCACAAAAGACATACATGGACGCAACATTTGAATCGCCATGCCTACCTTTGTCTTCCCTATATCAGAAAAAACTTGATACGTACATAAGTAATTTGAAAAGTTGATACTTGGAAGGGGTGAATTTTGTGTAACAAAGTCATTTTTTAATAATTTATATTGTAATAATATCATATTAACAAACTATAGTATCTAACCCTAATAAAATCATACTCTGGACATATGTTCAATTAATGTTTTGTTGATATATTTTTAATCAAACCCTTTTGTAATGAAATGTTAAAATGAATAATATCAACTTTAAACAATGACACACAATTTGTTCTTTAATGTATGCACATAAATGTCTTTTGGGCCACTCATATAAAACGGAATTGTAGTGAAATGATAATTATATATTGCTTCAACTTTTATTCACAGTTTGCCAAAATCGGGTTGTTATGGAATAAGAAAACAATATTTGTATTGGCATAACGTATTGTCCAATATGAAATACTATTTGATTATGCTCATAATATCATAAAGGCAATGTAACATGAGAATACATACATCTTACCACATGCGTACTCCATCAAAGGATTTGAAACTCAAAATAAGATCACGTACATCCTTTCATCTTGATTTTATTTAAATTAAATCCATAAAACCAAAGCATAATATTTTAGACTTTCGATTCTGGAAAACCCAAGTTTACCGCTCAATATTTTTTAAGCAATATGTATCTAATTCAATAACCCGTTTTAGAAAGAAAACAATACATTAACTGCCATCGACAAAAACACAATTTTTTAATAAGAAAGTTTGATTAATTTATCACATATAACGCAAACACCATCTAATTACCACATTATTACAACAAAACAATAATTCAAAATACAAACCCACCTAAATTACAAATATCAAATCTATTATAATAAAAAAAAAAAAAACACCCCCCAAAACCCCTCCACCCCCCCCCCCCCCCCCCCCCCCCCCCCCCCCAATAACCCTTAAAAAACGCCCCCCCCCCCCCCCCCCATCTTTTTTTAAATTTTACACTGTGAGACAATAGTTTGTGGAAAAGTGTGGCTTAACCTGCATATTTAAAATTTGAAGGATTGTGACATTGAACCAACACCTAAGCCCATTGACATAGTGTGCCTTAATTGCGGATCAGATGAACAAGACGTTGCGCAATGAACAATTAGATACAACCCGTGTGCATCGCACGGGTCTGAATGCCTCGTAATAATAATAATGATAACATTAATTGTGCGGTGATTGGGGCAGCACAACGAAAACGTATCAAGTACGAGGCTAAGTGTGCAGATTTAGGATACGCTTTTCCCCCTTTCTCCTTTTTTTATTTGGAGGAACTCGAAGGATGCGGTGACCTTATTGAAGCGGATCCGAAAGTTCTCCATGACTCAAGATAGTGAAGGCCAAGCTAGTATATCGGCTTCCCACTAATTTTTTGTAAATCATATGAATTTCTTATAAAAGTGATGTAATAATAATAATAATAATAATAATAATAATAATAAGTTATTAATAATAATAATGTAATAATAGTAATTGGGGCACGTGTTGCTGGCAACATTTTTAATAAGATAAGCTTTGCTATAGCTAGAGGAGTGAGAGCCTAGATAGTATCTCGGTTTCCTACTAATTTCTTGTAAATATCATGAATTTCTAATAAAAGTGATGTTTTATATAAAAAATAATGATAATAAAAATAAAATAGAAATAATAATAGTTGTTTAAAAAAAAGGTTCATGGGTATTTGTTAAATACATAAATTTTCTATTGAGAAATTTACAGTTAAGTTCATATAATTAGATTTGAGATTAAACTCTTTCTTTAAAAAAAAGTTCAAAATTTGATTGTAAATTCTATTAGCCAATGAGAATATGACATTTATTTCAACTTAAGTTCAAAATTAAAAAAAGAGCTCAGAATATCATGCGTATTTTTATTTTTTCTACTAAATTCTCCATTGAATTTATCATGAATTTGACTAGGTTAATTCAATTTTGACCTTTATTAGCCAATATGAGAGCTCGATTTTGCAATTGAGCTCTCCCGTTAGTTAATAAAATAACGAATTGACAAAAACAATTTCTTTTATTCTATAAGAGATTCCATGCCATGTATGCTTTATAAAGGTTTATAGATAATAGTCCAATCTCGCAGAAAGCTGTGACAACAAATAATGTATTGCCTTTTTTGTTCTTTTTTTAGTTTAAGTCGTAGAACGATTTTGTGTGATGGTGATGGAAAAGAAGGGGTAAAGTGGCAAAGTAAGCGAGTGGAGAAAGTTTGTGTATTAAATTGTAGTTAACTATTTCAATGAACAATGAATTGCATTGTCTTTTATATTTAAGGTATTATGGTTTTTTTTTCCTTCATTTTTTGTGCTTTTATGAAAATTATTTTTTTAGTTTTTAAGTAGTATAAATTTGCTCAAATGCAAAAAATGTTATCATCAAAAAGCTTTTTTTGTATCTTATGTATTAAATTTAACTTAAATCTATGCTTTAAGAAATCAAATAGCTTTTTCCCAATTACAGTTTACCAAGTCCTTGGGTGAAAGTGTTTTATCAAGTCACAAGAATGAAGGAAATCTCATTTGGACATCACAACTTTGGTTACGAATACAGCCCTTCTAGCATCTTGCTAGTTGCAGATCGAGAACTAGCAGCAAGTCCTACCAACTAACCATTTGTTCCACAAGTAATACCATTTTTAAATCAATAGCATAGTTTCTATTCAAGTATGTTTATATTCAGCTAGATCTTCTGTTTTGGTAAATGGTAGCCCTACTAGTGAATTCTCGATAAAACGTGGATTGCGTCAAGGTGATCCGTTAAGTCCGTTCCTATTCATTATTATTATGGAAGGACTTCAAATCATTTTACAAAATGCGGTCTGTTCTGGTCTTATTCATGGGGCAATGATAGGAAATTCTGGTCATAAGCTTTCACATTTATTCTATGCGGATGACGTGGTGATTATTTCAGAATGGAATCGTCAAGACATGGATAATATTATTCGTGTTTTACAAGTTTTCTTTCTTGCTTCAGGTCTCAAAATTAATGTTTCAAAATCTAATGTGTTCGGGATTGGGGTGAGTTCGCAAGATATTGAGGACATGGCTCGTGATGCAGGATGTGGTTCAGGTAGTGTTCCCTTCTCTTATCTTGGTTTACCTATTGGAGTGAATATGCACTTGACCGCCAATTGGCAGCCTTTAATAGATAGGTTTCGGGCTAAGTTATCGACATGGAAAGCTAACACTTTATCTATTGGGGGTCGTTTAACTCTTATAAAATCGGTTTTAGGAAGTCTTGGGATATATTATATGTCCATCTTTAAATGCCCGAAATCTGTCCTTAATTCGCTTGAAGCAATGCGGGCTTCTTTTTTCTAGGGTGAAAGTGGGGAGAAAAAGAAGATGGCGTGGTTTAGATGGGAGAGTGTTCTGGCCTCATTTAATAAAGGTGGGCTGGGAATTGGGAGTTTAAAAGCGTTTAATCTCGCTCTTCTTCAAAAATCAAGATGGAGATTCGCCAATAATCCAGATTCTTTATGTCACACCCCACCAAGGCAGAAACGCGGGGCGTAAACAAGAATGGATATCATCACAACACATGATGTCTATATAGAGAATACTAAAATGAAACTAAAGTAAAGCAAAGACACAAAGTGTCATAACAATACCCATAACTAAGCAAAACATAGATAGCGTCTTTATTGATGAAAAGGAAGTTCTCGTCAATAAGAGACATGCAACATATATCCATACAATGCTAAACATCCACATATAAACTTCAAGATCATCTTAAGGTCTCTTTCTAGCCACTTCTCACTATCTTAAGAATCCTCATGACTTCACACCTGAAAATGATGCTTAAAACGTCAACACAATGGTTGGTGAGAGTCATAGGTTTAAGACACACAATTCAAACCTTTCAAACCAATTACTGTGATTAACAAAACAATTTAGGACAATTATGCAAAATATGAACTTATGCTAACATGCAATCCACATACTAGGTAGGAACGTTACCCCCGATCCATTACAACAACTGGGTAGGAACGTTACCCCCGATCCATTTCAACAACTAGGTAGGAACGTTACCCCCGATCCATATGTCACTTACGCACCTAAAAGTCTACCAGCTGGAACTTATACTTAGGCCTGGACCACACATCATTGAGTATTATTTCAACCCTTCAGTTGGATTTGATTGAGTAGTAAAGACCACTCCCAACCGAACTAATCACATCACAAACTACTCCAATTGATCACTAAGCCATGGAGCCTTTCCACACAATTCAGTAGGTATTATTTCAACCCTTCAGTTGGTTTGAGTTGAGTAGTAAAGACCACTCCCAACCGAACTAATCACATCACAAACTACTCCAATTGATCACTAAGCCATGGAGCAATCACGAAACAATAACACCTAGCAAATAATCACCAGTAATTAAAACAGTTTATACACGCATAGCTTCATTTTCACCCCAAATTAATACACAGAAGAACAAAGGGCTAGAAATCACCTTTTGGCCTAGCACTCAAAACATTCCTACAAGGCTTCACACAATGTACAATCACAAATTACGCAACAAAGAGTAATTCGTGTTACACGCTATAAGCCAGAAAGAAAAAAAAACTTAATATCATGCTATACATTCATATGATGGATGTCTAAGATGGTTTTATTAACCCCTGGGTCACCTTGACTCAATACCCAACTTAAACCCTTTTCACTTATAAAGTTTTTATAGATAGTCACAATTACATGCCATGAAACTTCAAAATTTTTAAACGTGGATCTTATCGCACTCAAAAACGCCTTAACTATAATGACATTCATATTTCAAACCAAAAAATTACTATGTCTATTAATGAGTTTATTATCTACCTTGAGATCCCAAATAGTGTCAATTACATACCAAGTTCACCTAAGAAAATCAAACACCAAAACAGTCCCAATTCGGGTCTGAAGCGCACTAATAAGTTTTAGGCTTAAAAATAATACTTTGATTCGAAATTAAGTAATTTAACTTTGGGGGAATTTTAAAGACATATAAATATATTAATACTGTAGAAGGGTATAAGTCTAATTCAAATTTTATTTAGGGTTTTCACTTCTCACAATACCGTAACCTAAATCTGACATAAAAACTCAGCCTTATATCGAATCTTGTTTGGAATTATTTAAATAACTTCCACTCTCTTTTAATTCGGAAACCTATGGGGTTTTGAAAGTAGACTCTATGTAGATTATTTTTAAGCTTGTAAAAATCATTTAAAAGCTTTCCGTCATGACCAGTTATGGACCTCGGCAAGTTGACCCTTTCAAAATTGCACATTTAACTCCGATATACTAATCTCAAAAAAACCCTAATTGCACATGATTAACTTCATTAATGATATAAAAAACAATTTTAAAAGATTAAAAACCTAAATTTACAGATTTTACATGAACCCTAATCCATCATATTAATTATTACATGTGTTATTAATTAGAATATAACAAGAATTGAAAATTTGTAATTAGAATTGAACATAAATTAGAAAATTTACCTTAGCAAAGAACCCTAAATTTTTTCCTCTTTTTCTTCTCTTGAAACCGGTCGAACACAAGTGAGGGGGGAGGGGTTTATGATTTATATTTATAAGTCTCCTAGAAGAGTTGTATTTTAAGTCTAATTAGGTTTAGATTAGAATTAGGATTTTAATTATATATATATTTTTTCTTTTATTTACTAAAATTCGGATTACTATTCATGCCTAAAATTTTTTTTTTTTTCTTTTCTTTTATTAATTAATTAATTATCTTTATACCTTAAGTTTTATAAAAACTTAAGCTAATTTGTTAAACCATTTTGCTTGAAAATTACTTTCTAAAAATAACTTTTCATTTTCAAATTCACTTTCTATTTATGGAAAGTTTACCAAAAACTCTCTTATTTTAACAACTCATTTCTTTCACAAATGACACGATTCTCATTTTAATTCATCACCTAGGTATCCACATATTAACCAAAACAATTCTCTCAAAATACCCAATCAATTCCATTATCACTATAAGTGATTAAAATGAAATTTCTCCATCAAATAACTCATTTCTCTTAACTTAACCCTCAAAACCTAAACTTATCTTAAATTACTAACACAAAAATACGTATACGTATAATTACTTACACAATTAACGCGAAACCGCTTCAATCACCGAAATCATTTCCTTGTCACCAAAAGTGAACGAAATGAACTTCACAAAATTCAACACAAAATCCAATCCCAATGAGACGATCACGCTCAATGGATTGATTATCAAATCTCACGTATCCCACACAAACACATATAAACACGTATAACACATAACCATACATTGAAACAGATACATTTAGGTCAACACTACGGTTTGACCAACCTGCTCAAGTCATGATTATCACACTTTATGGGTTCGAGTGATTAAAGCTATTCATGGAGGGGAAGCGGGCCTTGATTTAAAAGGGTGTAATTGCAATGGTGTTTGTTCTTCTATTGTTTCGTCATATGCTATGCTTCATGAACGTAATATTCTTCCGATAAATACTTTATGTCGTAAGGTGGGTGGTGGTTCCTCTATTCGCTTTTGGAAGGATAATTGGAATGGTAATGGTCCTTTGATGTTAAGGTTTAATAGATTATGCCATCTAGATGTAAATACGGATTGTTTGCTTTCGGATCTTAGAATTAACGACATATGGGTTTGGAATTGGAAGAGACAAGTCATGGGTTCGCGTAATGAAGCTGCTTTAGCCTTGTTGGTTTCAGAATTGGGGCAAGTTCAATTTTCGGATAGTCCTGACTCGTGGAGATAGAGTTTGGAGGTTGCTGGTACATTTACAGTTCATGTGACTAGAACTCACATTGATGCTTGCATGTTGCCTTCATCTTCCCCTTGCACGACATGGTCAAAAGTGTTACCCCGAAAGGTAAATATTTTTATTTGGCATCTTATCTTGGATAGACTTCCTACTCGGTTAAACTTATCGTTGAGGGGACTCGAGATTCCTTCCATTGAATGCCCGATATGTAACATTGGTATGGAATCAGTTGACCATGTATTCTTTGGTTGTGAGTTGGCTTTTAACAATTGGCGTTTGGTTCGTGTGTGGACCGACATAGATATCACTACAAGAAAAAGGGGAACAGGTGACGGAATTTTCCCCGGCGACATTTGTCGCCAGGGAAGAGTCGATAAACGACAAAAATGGGTCCTACGTGGCACCAATTCTCGTAGACTTTTTAGTCAAAGAATTCAGAGGTTTTCCCCGGCGACATGTCGCCGGGGATACGACGTTGACTTTGTTGACCGTATTAACAATATTGGTTAATATTGTCGATTGGTTAACAAAGTTTCCCCAGCGACATGTCGCCGGGGATAGGTTTTGACTTTGTTGACTTTTAACTAAACTACATTTTTTAGGTTCGTTTCGGTCCGATATTCCGTATATTTTAACAAAAAATATAGATACGTTTTTAAGGTGTGCTAATGTTTGTACCATTGGCATGTCGAGGTGATATCGTTATACATAAACACATTCATATCATAAAAGTTTAAACAAAGTCTTCACATACAATAAAACATACGAATTGCATTGCAACTGACAAACTACCCCAAATCATACGAATTACATTGTACATGACAAACTACTCCAAATCAAGTTTTTCCATTTCATTGAGAACTTCGTGAAATAGTGCAGCCGAATTAACTGTGTGCTGTTCCGGATGCATATGCATGTCCATTGTTGCCTTGAGTACACTTATCTTTCCACGCAAGTGCGTGCAGTTTGAGCACTCTGCATTTCTTGAAGATCCTAGAGAATAGTTTGTAGGTGTTAAAGGTCCTGAAGAATAGCTTGGAGGCGTTGAAGGTCCTGAAGAATAGCTTGGAGGTGTTGAATGTCCTACAGAGTAACTTGGAGCTCCAGGAGAACTCATCAATTCACGAAGTCGGGTCTCTTTCCATAAAAAAAATCCACATCCAAAATGTTTCGGAGGCTGTTAAATAGTAAAGAAATCAATTCTTTTAACAACTAACCAGAATATTTATATATTACACAAATAAAAAACATGTGATTGTTCACCTTTGATTTTGGACATGCATAGTATAGTTTACCGTAACTCTCAGGTTTATACGATTGTCGGAGAACTACATCTCCTTCTGCACACCTACACGCAAAAGCTTCATGTGGCACCATGTAAACCATCTTTTTGTGGTTGTGATGTTAAGAGTGTGTGATATGTTTGTGGTTGTGATAGTATCTGCTTTTATGGTATAAAAGATTATTTGGCGGGGGTATTTGGCGGGAGTATTTGGCGGGAGTATTTGGCGGGAGTATTTGGCGGGAGTATTTGGCGGGAGTATTTGGCGGGAGTTTTTGGCAGGAGTATTTGGCGGGGGTATTTGGCGGGAGTATTTGGCAGGAATCTAATGAACACACCTTAAAAATGTATTCAAGACATAATGTAGAACCCTAACATATCGTCGCCTCCGTTGAACCTCTAATGTATAACCCTAACATCTCGACTCATCCGTTGAACCTCTAATGTATAACCCTAACATCCGTTGAACCTCTAATGTATAACCATAACATATCGACTCATTCGTTGAACCTCTAATGTATAACCATAACATATCGACTCATCCGTTGAACCTCTAATGTATAACCATAGCATATCGACTCATCCGTTGAACGTCTAATGTATAACCATACCATATCGACTCATCCGTTGAACCTCTAATGTATAACCATAACATATCGACTCATCCGTTGAACCTCTAATGTATAACCATAACATATCGACTCATCCGTTGAACGTCTAATGTATAACCATACCATATCGACTCATCTGTTGAACGTCTAATGTATAACCATACCATATCGACTCATCCGTTGAATGTCTAATGTATAACCATACCATATCGACTCATCCGTTGAACCTCTAATGTATAACCATAACATATCGACTCATCCGTTGAACCTCTAATGTATAACCATAACATATCGACTCATCCGTTGAACCTCTAATGTATAACCATAACCATATCGACTCATCCGTTGAACGTCGAATGTATAACCATACCATATCGACTCATCCGTTGAACCTCTAATGTATAACCATAACATATTGACTCATCCGTTGAACCTCTAATGTATAACCATAACATATCGACTCATCCGTTGAACCTCTAATGTATAACCATACCATATCGACTCATCCGTTGAACCTCTAATGTATAACCATAACCATATCGACTCATCCGTTGAACGTCGAATGTATAACCATACCATATCGACTCATCCGTTGAACCTCTAATGTATAACCATAACATATCGACTCATCCGTTGAACCTCTAATGTATAACCATACCATATCGACTCATCCGTTGAACGAAGAATGTATAACCATACCATATCGACTCATCCGTTGAACGTCTAATGTATAACCATAACATATCAACTCATCCATTGAACGTTTAATGTATAACCATACCATATCGAATTATCCGTTGAACGTCTAATGTATAACCATACCATATCGACTCATCCGTTGAACCTCTAATGTATAACTATAACATATCGACTCATCTCGACTCATCCGTTGAACCTCTAATGTATAACCATACCATATCGACTCATCCGTTGAACCTCTAATGTATAACCATAACATATCGACTCATCCGTTGAACCTCTAATTTATAACCATACCATATCGACTCATCCGTTGAACCTCTAATGTATAACCATACCATATCGACTCATCCGTTGAACCTCTAATGTATAACCATACCATATTGACTCATCCGTTGAACCTCTAATATATAACCATAACATATCGACTCATCCGTTGAACCTCTAATGTATAACCATACCATATCGACTCATCCGTTGAACCTCTAATGTATAACCATAACCATATCGACTCATCCGTTGAACGTCGAATGTATAACCATACCATATCGACTCATCCGTTGAACCTCTAATGTATAACCATAACATATCGACTCATCTGTTGAACCTCTAATGTATAACCATACCATATCGACTCATCCGTTGAATCTTTAATGTATAACCATAACCATATCGACTCATCCGTTGAACGTCGAATGTATTACCATACCATATCGACTCATCCGTTGAACCTCTAATGTATAACCGTAACCTATCGACTCATCCGTTGAACCTCTAATGTATAACCATAACATATCGACTCATCCGTTGAACGTCTAATGTATAACCATAACATATCGACTCATCCGTTGAACGTCTAATGTATAACCATACCATATCGAATTATCCGTTGAACGTCGAATGTATAACCATAACATATCGACTCATCCGTTGAACCTCTAATGTATAACCATAACATATCGACTCATCCGTTGAACCTCTAATGTATAACCATAACATATCGACTCATCCGTTGAACGTCTAATGTATAACCATACCATATCGACTCATCCGTTGAACGTCTAATGTATAACCATACCATATTGACTCATCCGTTGAACGTCGAATGTATAACCATAGCATCTCGACTCATCCGTTGAACGCCAAATGTATAACCATAGCATCTCGACTTATCCGTTGAACGTCGAATGTATAACCATACCATATCGACTCATCCGTTGAACGTCTAATGTATAACCATACCATATCGACTCATCCGTTGAACGTCTAATGTATAACCATACCATATCGACTCATCCGTTGAACCTCTAATGTATAACCATAACATATCGACTCATCCGTTGAATCTCTAATGTATAACCATAACATATTCCCTGGTGACTTGGCCAAAGTGGAATGAACCGAGAAATCGAAATGTTTTTTTATTAGTATTTATATAATTTTATATTTTATAATATATATATATATATTATAAAAAATCATTATATAAACAATAATAAAAAACTTTTAATTATTATTTATAAAATATATTTTATAAATAATAACTATTAAATATATTTTTTTGTAAAACATATTCCCCGGCGACATGTCGCCGTGGTTTCTCAGCGCTAAACCCCACGAAAATTTTCATTATTGCGCCAAAATTGCTAAACCACAAAACCACACATGTTTCCCCGGCAACATGTCGCTGGGAATTGTCGCCAGGGATTTTAAGTTATCAAAAATGGGATCTGGGAATCAGACGTAAAACGTTGAACGTCGAATGTATAACCATAGCATCTCGACTCATCCGTTAAACGTCGAATGTATAACCATAACATCTCGACTTATCGTGAACGTCGAATGTATATCCAATACCATATCGATCATCCGTGTAACCTCTAATGTATTATCCATAACATATCGACTCATCCGTTGAACCTCTAATGTATAACCATAACATATCGACTCATCCGTTGAACCTTTAATGTATAACCATAACATATTCCCCGGCGACTTGTCGCCGAAGTAGAACGAACCGAGAAATCGAAATGTTTTTTTATTAGTATTTATATAATTTTATATTTTATAATAATTATATATTTTATAAAAAATCATTATATAAACAATAATAAAAAACTTTTAATTATTATTTATAAAATATATTTTATAAATAATAATCTATTATAATATATTTTTTTTGTAAAACATATTCCCCGGCGACATGTCGCCGGGTTTCTCAGCGCTACCCCACGAATAATTTTCATTATTACTGCACAAAATCGTTAAAGACATAAACCTCACACATTGTTTCCCAGCGACTTGTCCCAGGGATTTTAAGTTATCAAAAATGGGATCTGGGAATCAGACGTAAAAAAAGAGTATAACAAAAATAAAAACACCATTGACGATTTTGAAGAAGAAGAAGAAGAAGAATACCACTACCACCATCACCACAGCTCACCATCTCTACCACCACACCACTCACCGCCACCACCACCACATCACACCACCCACAGCCGCCACTCACACGAGCATACGAGCACATACCGCAGCCACCACCTCCTCCTCCTCTAAACCATAATTCTTATACTTCTAAACCCTCTAATTGATGATTCTTATACTTTTTTTTCTTACCCTCTAAACCGTTTTTTGGTAAAATAGGTTTAATGATAAAATTATAATTTTTGATTTTCGTTTTTGTTTTTGTTAATTATTAAAACGGGTTAATATAATACGTTTTTGTTTTTGTTTTTGATTGATTTTGGCAGTTTGACAACCAGCCCAGCCGAGCTGACAACACAGCCAACGACAACCAGCCGAGCCGAGCCGACAACACAGCCGAGTCGAGCCGAGCAGTC
>BQNB010003177.1:65582-94350 GCA_026074375.1 Tanacetum coccineum
CTATACTTTCGCAAACGAGACAACTAGTTTAGTTAAAACGCGTAACGAAATACTAAATTATAAAATAGTATTTTATAATTCTCAACTAATAGACAAAATAATAAGTTTTGTAAAAACTTTAAAAAACGTCGTTTATTTAATTCGTAACTTTAAAACGTGTGTTTTCTTTTGTGCAAGAACTCTTTATTAATTTAATTAGTGACTTTTGAAAACGCGTCGAATGACATTGTTACAATTAATTTTCTTATGTTTCTTATATAATACTTGTAAAGTATTATATATATTGCGACTTATTCTTTTGGTTGCTGTCTTTATTATATAATTCACCATATGAATTATATAATTGTTTCTTTTTATGTAATATATACGGAATATATTACATACCTTGCGTTTACTTTTCGATTGATTTTATTTAACCAACCACCAAACTCTTACAACTTGAAATCTAAATCCTTTATCAACGTGCCGCATTGATGCACTCATCCATCAGAAAACCCTAAATTCACCATCCAAAGCTAGTGGGTCTTAGCCGTTAAGTTAAGTTGCATCTTCTTGGTCGAGCCGTTATGTTTTTCGTTTGTGTTGTGCTTATTATGAGCATATCTGCCAATCGCTCTACAACATCAAGGTGAGTTCAAAGCCCCACGTTTTACTTGTTTTACTTATACTTTACTACTTTTGGGGTGAGAAACATGCTCGTTTACAAACTCTTTTACGTTACTGAATTTCTAACTCGTTCATACGTTGATTACAAACTCGTTACATGATTGATGTCACACTCGTTTTTACTTATGGATTTAAGTGCTTTAAGCTTTTACGAAAATGTTGATTACTTTTACATTGGACACAAGTGTTTTCTGTCATCGTTTCCTATTTATGTGTTGCCTATGTTTTGCTACAAACCACTATTGCCCGAACTATCATGAACCGTTAGTCACCTATGGCCAATTGGATTGGTTAAGTGAGAGCGAATAGATAAATAGATCTATTGGGACTAATTATCCCTATCTGCTTTGGTTCCACTTAACGAAGAACAAACGGATATATGTCATGTCGATGTGCGTTGTGGTGGTCTTTGGTTTGGGACACCAGTTAAGGGCAGAAGTACTATGTGGCATGATATGATATGCCATGTTGTTATTAGCATCGGTGTCATGAGCTTAGTACAACAATAAATACTTGCATGTGAAGTTGTATTTGTTATAACGGTCACATGTGCTTTGTATGTGAAATCGTAAACTGCTAAGATTGTCACACATGCTTTAAAGTCTTGTGGTCCACACTACTTTGGTTGAACATTTCCAATTACTAAACACTTTTCGTAATACTTTGAGTGAAGCTGTATTCACTAAACGTTTTTGATCCTCGTAAATGTTTTACTTAAACCTATGAATTCACTCAACTTTATGTTGACCGTTTTTAGCATGTTTTTCTCAGGTGAATTGCTTTGGACTTCTTGACGTGCTATGTGGAGTCTACGTGCAATATGATACCATATTTTAAGACTTATCAAATTATCATACTCGTTGTCTTTTGAAAAACATAAATTTCACTTCCGCTATCTTTTAAAACTAAATTATGCTTCCGCTACATTTTACTAATGCTTCTGCAAATGTTTACTTCTTTTAAATCTTGTAAAACTTATCTATTTTTAAATAATGCAACAAGTTATGATTTTCAAAACGTCCATTAGTGGTCGTTCTCTTGTGCCTTGTGTTTAAAGTATGATGACGTCACGCCCTCGGACACGTATTCCGTCCAGGCCCCGTCTGGGGGTGTGACAGTGCTGGACCTCCAGCGGGTCCCTGCTGACCCTGCAGTGCTATCACCTGTGTCCGCAGTGTACTCGCCAGTCTCAGTGTCTCCATAAGTTGTGCCTATAGAGTGCGGTCTGCTGCTCACAAAGCTGCAATCTCTGCATGCTGACCTAACACTATAGTACGTAGTGCCATAACCTCAAAACGGGTAGCGTCACTAGCAGCCATAGACCGTCCCCAGGCCTCACGGGAAACTCTAGCCTTTCTCTCCATGAGTAAAGCAGTGTAAGCATGAGAGTGTCTATCCGTCTATAGTAAGTTGAGCCGACCCTCAACACTGCTCTAGCTACTTGTGCCTCGTCCAGTCTCCCATAAATCTCGTCTACGTCCTGCCTAACCATAGTGGCAAACTCTGTCATCCGTCAACCCAACTCTGTGTCATCAGTCGCTGGTGCCTCTGGCATGCCCACAAGCATCTCATCCCAAGTATCTGTAATCCCATAACCAACATCTCTCTCTGGATCACGCCTAATATCTGCATCCAAAGTAGCAACAAAACCATAGTCTGTCCTAAACATCTAGTAGGTCTAGGTGCATATGAGCACTCTTCGACCTCATGTCTGGGACCTTAAGCAATACACAACCTCTTCTGAGGTGGTAAACAAACCTCGGGCTTGTCCACTCTACGGTCAGTAGAGGGTAGGAGTAAAGGTGGTGATGGTGTAGGTAACGGTATATGTAGAAGTGGTGGTGTCCCTGATGGTGGTGCTAAGGTGTAGGTGGATGGTGCATCAGTCATCATTATGGCCATAGGTGCCTTGGTATGTGAGAGTATGATAGGTGGTGGTAGTGGTAATAAATGAGAAGTGGATGGTGACTCAGCCCTTTGCCGGATCATAGCAGCTCTGAATCCCAATGGATAAGTAGGACCGGAAGGTAGTGGTGGAGGTGATATAGGTAAGGGTGGTGATACTGGCAGTGGTGGAGATGGTATCTGTGGTAGTGGTGATGATAGTGGAGTAAGTGGAGATGGTGGTAGGGTAAGTATGGCAAGAAGTCTCTCAACCTCTTCCTCAGAGAGGAATGGTACAAGTGCCTGAGCTGGGATGGATATCCTAGCTGTAGTACGATGTACTGGTGGTGGTGGGACAGAGTCGGCCGAAGCTGGGTGCTCCTCCTCCTCCTTCTCATCGTTCTCGTCCTCTTCCTCATCATCAGCCTCATCTCCAGAGGGCTCCTCCTCCTCCTCCTCCTCCTCATCTCTATCAGTGGGATAATCAGGTAGATCCTCCTTAGGATCCTCAGCTGGGAGTACATCATCCTCTGGTGGCATAAACTCCGGCTATACCAGCTCAAGAACAAACTCTGGTAGAGGTGGTGCCTGCTCTGGCTCCTCCAAGCCAGGCACATAATCCGGTGATGGCGGAGACTGAAAAGCGGCCACCACGTATGCATACGGATCCTCTGGCATCATGGGTGGTCCATCAACTCCCGGAGATCCTATGTCTGACAAACTCTCAAATGGACTGGATACCGCCGTGTAGGTGACTATGGAATCCTCCGAATCTGACATGACAATATCTGAAAATCGAAAGTAGCTTATATAAGTATTAATATAAGACTCTTATCATAATATACGTACTATATTATAAACACATATATCAATTATGAATGCATATAGTATAATCAACTAATGCAACTACTAGTGTATGTATGACCTGTGGAAACCCCTTTGTATGAATGCAATGTTTGAAAACAGTTATAGTCCAGCAAAACATTTGACCTGGTTCTCTATAACATTGGCTCTTGATACCAATTTGTAACACCCCTAAATTGGGTCGCAGCAGAATATGGGTCTGGGGATGGTACTTCATAGATCAATAACACAAGATATATATAAGAACAACCATTTAAAAGTCCTTTAAAACTAATGCATTGGATTTAACAAATTGTTGTTACATAAGTCCGAAACTTCGCTTGTTCATTGTTCAAAATACATAGATCTTAGTCCATAACAAAATATATCCCCAAAATGAAATGCAACCAAATCTTTAATGCATACGAATTCCAAAATAGCGACCACCAATGTATCCCTGGTCTTATACCTCATTGATCTCCTGAGAAAACATTGCTTAAAATGTCAACAATAATGTTGGTGAATTCATAGGTTTGTAAAATGTATAATGTAGGACCGCAAGATTTCCCCATGATAATGCAACAGATGCAAACATCTTAAAATGTAATTACATTTCCCTAAGCTCATGACACTGAAGCTCGACATATATGAATTGCAATATAAATTGCCAACATTGTAACACCCCCAAATTGGGTCGCAGCGGAATAAGGGTCCGGGGCGTGTTACTTCAAGATCAATAGCACAAGATAAGTGAGCATGACTCACCCGAACGGGGATGTCAATCCCAAATAGATCTATTTATAACATTCGCGCTCACACAAGTAATTGGCAGTTCATGATAATGGGCTTAGAGGGTTATCGCTACTTAGGCAAACACGTAATCGTAATGTAAAATGTCCACTTGCGTCCAATTGTAAAATATGCATATGTTTCTCACCCCAAAACTTGTAAATCACTATAAATGTAAAACATAGGGCTATGAACTCACCTCGAGTGAGTGGATCGATAATGTATATCAAATACATTAAAATGCGTCATAATAATGTCCGAATGCAACCTAATTAAATATAGGTCGTATAAATACTAAGCACTTTGATTACTATATACCATATATAATTTTATTTAGCTACAATACCAATCTAAAATGTATTTGTGAAATTCCTTTTTTAGAAAGTAAAAACGGCGTAACTTTTATCGTTTTAAGTCCGTTTCTTACGTTTCTTATGTCCACACTTTCGTATTAAGACGAGTTATCAAAATATTACATTTTCATATTTTAAGTCCTCTGGTGAACAGTAATTTTTACCGTTCATATACTTTTATAAAATTGTTTTTATAAAATTTATTGTCGTAAACTCGTAAATGTCGTATCTTATTCATTTTAACTCCGTTTTTAGTGATTCTTTCGAGCACATCTTCGTAATTAAAAGTTTTATCTAATTAATGTATTTTTCAAATGTATCTGAGTGTGGAATAGTGAATTTTTTACTTTCATAGTTTTTAAATTATTTTTATAAATTTTAATTATCGTAACGCGGAAAAATCCATAACTCCTTCGTTATTGATCAAAAAATTATGATTCTTATTGTTTTGGAATCCTAAAAATATGTACTATCTGAGAAAAATAATCATTCATTTATATCAGAAGTGGTTTGTAATAAGTTTTTATAAAATTTCTTTTATAAACGCGTTTATTATCGTATAACTTGTAAATTACGTATCTCCTTCGTTATAAGTCAGTTTTTCGAGTTTCTTAGTTTTTAGTATCCTAATGATATGTTGTATTTTATAAAATATATGGCATAAATACTTTTTATTTTCGAATTAAAACAGATTCTTTTGAAGTTTTTACAAATGTGATTTATAAATTTGTTTCTATATAAACCTTTTAGTTTAACCACTTTGTTACAAGTCCATAATAACAACTTATATCACATGTATTACATCCTTAGGGTCCCTAGTCCATGATTTGTCCATATATTGTCCAAGAATCACAAGATCCACATGTCTACATACCTATTTGTTCATGAACTTTCACTTTTAGATAACTTGTTTATATACACTTTTTATACATAAAAAAAAAACCCCAAAAAAAAAATATAAATTTTTTTTTTATTTTTTTTTTTAAAATACTTATAATTCTATATAACAGGATATTAGCATCCATATAACATATGTAAAAGTATACCAAATCATAAACAAGTGTAAAAATCCATTTTACAAGTAAATAAGTTCCTGAGATGGTGATTAACTATACAAACATTATATATGCATAAAATCACAAATGTAAAGAGATTAAGATTTTTAGGTAACCTTAATATGATGTAGGATGATAAACAATATGATCTAAACCCTTGTTTAGCAAACAAAACCTAGCTTCCAACACCTTAAAAACCCTAAATCCAAGTAAACTCTAATATTGAACCTTCTTGCTTTAAAACTTGTAAACCCCAAATCAAACCTTCTAAACACCTTGAGATATCTTAGATATGTTGTAAGAATGCTTGTAAATATTGTAAATAAAATTTGTATGGGTTGTTTATGGGTTTTTGTTTGAGCCGTGGGTGAGGAGAGAGACAAAGAGAGTTTTGTGTTGTTTTCACCTTATGAAATGAGAGTGTATGTGTTTTACTTACTAGTGCATGCTATATATATTGCCAAGACTAGTCAAAGATCACATTAGAAAGTCTAAGACACATTGAGTGAAATGGGGAAGTCTTATGGTCAAAACAACTAGTGAAAGACATAAGGTTTAATGAGGTTATGTTGTACAAGGCATTCCATGCTCAGTTTTGTCATTTTGGCTTGGTTTTCTGTCTTTTTGTTGATATCCACTTCCTGCACAATACAAATGCAAAACAAACATATATTTGGCAGTTTTTGTCTGTTTTTGGTCATTTAAGCTCGTTTTTAGAGGTAAAAGATATGTGTAATTAAGCACTTATCAAAGCAAAAGAAGGAAGTGTAACAGATAGCAATGACTTAGAAGTCATTGTTTGAAGGACCAAAGGATCATCACTCAAAAGGAATTTGGCATTAATAGATTAGGGAGGAGATATAGACCATGTAATCTTATTATATGCCAAAGTTTATTATGTATTTAGTACTTTCGTTTATGGTTCAATTTGTTGACTGCAAATGGGTTAGAACAATGGGTCAAAACAGTTAACCCAAACACCCCTTTATGGCAGTTAACTAGTAGCAGTTATTTATGGTTAATGTATGACAATTATGTGTGAATCGACATAATGGTTCATGTGTAAATGTCATGTCATTTAGATTAGTATATATGTGTCATAGAGTCTGTAAACATTCAATCAATTCCAATCAATCAAAGTCCTTTGTTTATAAATTCTTATTTCTCAAATACTTCTGTTTCATTGCATTTCAATAATGGTGAATCACAATCATATCACAAAGAAGAATTGGCTTCAACACAAACGTGTCCAACACCCACAACGTCTAAATGTGCAAGTTATTTTTTATCTTTTGTTTCTGCAGGCGAAGCTTCTTTCCACTAAAATAAACTAGCAATCAGAAGAAGTGCCAATAACATTGTACAATATGCTCATATAGGCTAATAACACTTAAAATGTTGCATTCTTTTAGTCTAACCAATATGGATGCGAGCTTAGAAAGCTCGCCTCGCCACAACGCAAATTTGTTAAAGAGTACTCCTTTGTCAATATTTCTTGCTCTCGGCGCACGCCATAAAAAGCGGCAACAAAAGATACGATATCCGGTTTTTATTTTCACGAAGCTCAAACATGAGCACAAAAGATATGCAAGCCAAAAGTTGAGATCATAAGCAACCCCAACCTTGAAAATAGAACACAGATTGTATTAATTGTTTAACCCAAACCGATTCCGACCTGCCAAAAGAAGGAAACCCGGGTGGCTATAGGTTGCATTAATTGTGTTGATCCCAATAGAATAGATCTTGCTTAGCTTGTATAAGGCTAAGTTTTATTAAATAAATTTAAAACAACTATGATAGAAACTTTAATTATGAATATCAAAGACTATGCGGAATCTAGTCAATGATACTAAGAAGAATTTTAATGAAACAGTAATGAATAAGATCAATAACAAACAGTTTACCAAACTTTCAGCCTCAATATAATACGAACACTCTTAATAATGTTAGGCTTTACAAAACCTTGAAGATAATCAACTTAGGTTAAACTATAATGAGAGATGTAAGACAGATATGAGATATATCTAACCTAATACCCTAGGACCTCCTTTTTTACACCAAAAAAAGGAGTCCTACTGGGCTTACAATCCATTCTTATTATGATCGTGATCTTTTCCTTAATTATCTAACTTAACACATATTCAATAAGCAGTACTAACCAATACAACAGTACTAACTTATACAAACAGTCTTAACTTGAGCAGCATCAATATTACTATAACAGTAGTAACTAACACTAGCACTAGTAACTTTTGTGCTAGCAGTACTAACTACTTAGAATATATTCTTCAGTCTTCACCAGCAGTAGAAACTATAACCAGCAGCAGTAACTTCAACAGCACTAAGAAGTCTTTTAATCCTAATAATCCTACCCTAAACTTGATGTTCATCTTCTGAATTTTCAAGTTTCATGATTAAAAGCTTTATCTTCACTAGGAGGATGCTTCTAAACACTTTATTCAGGTATATAGCCTTCCTTAAGTTGTTTCTTGACCAATCTAAGAAGATCAAATGCCATTTCACACTCATAATTAACTTGAAGCTTCACATTATTAAACATCTGATGTAGTGTATAGTTTATAAGTGGATACATCTTCTCAACCAATAGATAATATGGTATGGACTGTATTGTTACATAATGAACTCTACAAGAATCAAAAAGCTTTCAATTCAACACTTTAACTAATCCTTGTTGATTCTTCCATATACTATCTTCAACATGATGTTCAAACATGGTCTTCAAATTAATATGTAAGAAAATATCCATGTAATTCACTGGCTCTATCTTCTTAAATCTAGCTTTGACTATCCTCCAAAGAGCTTCTAAGTCTTCTTTATCAAAGTTCTTAAGCATTTTACTCAAAGTAAGATACATCTAAGTCTTACCATCTGCTCTGATAATTTGAAAGAAACTTTTCTTCCCTTCTTGATAGATCTTGTAGTCAACAATTATAATTTTGACAGACAAGGGTGTAACATCAATAGTTACATCATCTCCATCATCTGGAACAATCTTAAAGCATTGTTTTAGTTCTTCTTTCTCTTTATCATCACCCATCTTTTGCTTCTTGGTAGACTCTTGTTGAAGATCTTCTCCTGCTCTCTTAGAACTTCCTTCTGCTCTAGTCTCACTGCCTTCTGCTCTAACTTTACTTCCTTTCACCAATTCAGAATCCACAGGTACAAATGAGTCTATCCAACTCATGGTCTTGTCAAAAGCCTTCTGAACTTCATCAAAGCTTTTGTTCTTCAACTAATTATGAGTGAATTTAGCCATGTTTTTCAAATAAGTACACATTTGATTCCTCTTTTGAGCTTTGTTTAGTGGTTGTCTTCTCTGCTCTTTTGCTCTAAGTCTTGCAAAATGCTTCTTCCTTTTATCTATGAGCTCCACAAACAATCTTGACTTTTCTTTAATGGTCAACTCTTCCTGCTCTTGTTTCTGTATTCTTGCAGCTGGCTTATAATCTGCATCTATCATAGCTTGAGCATTATTCCATTTAGCAATGTTTGCATCTTCTTCTCTTTCTCTTACCAACCTTTCCTCTTCTTCTAGTTCAACTTGCATCTGAGCTTGCAATCTTTGAGCAATTTCCTCATCAAACTTGATCTGATCCTTTTTCTTTAATGGATTTTATTGTTCAACCATCTTACCATTTCCTTTGTCTTTAGGATCATGTTGTTGAGGTGGTACTGTTGGTCTTGTAGCAGTCTCACTTGGTTCTTTCATAACCACTCCTCTTACCTTTGATTTCTCACTCCTCATCTTCATAAGATTTTGAGAAATTATAAGATCTTAATCTTCAATAACAGTTGTTGTTGTTGTTGTTAGAGGAGTACTTGGTTCAATAGTAGTAATATTAACAATGACAGTAGTAATAGGTTCAGTGGTACTAACGGATACACCAGCAGTAGTAACTGATGCACTAGCAGTATTAACTTCCATATCAGCAGTGGGAACCTGAACTTCTCCTTCTTCAACTGTATCTTTGTTAGCATCATAAACTTGTTCAATAGCTTCATCCATATTAGCATCAAACTCTTTATCAAATCTCTATCTTCAAAGATTGAACTTTGTTTCCCCAGTTTTAAATTCCTCCCCTGTTTGGATGCATCCACCTCACCCAAACTTCTTCTTCTAGAGGTACCGATCTTAAATAAATTCATCCTTGGAGGTCTTGACTTTCTTTTCCTTTCCAGATTCTTGACTCTCTTTTTGAAATTAGCAATCTTCTTTGCTTGAGCAATCTTTGTTGTCTCCAAGTTAAGAACTCTATCAGACAGTTTTGTATAAAGGTCCATAAATTCCTTAAGTTTTAGTCTGTCCTCCCCACTTCCAAGTGTGTTAAGTCTTGAGAGAGGTGGGTTATTGGATTGTTTAGATATAGTCTCAAACCTAGTTTGAGCTTTTGCATCCCTCAATATGGTATCTTGGCACCTGGGACCACTACCTGAACTAGTTCCCTGAGGACATGGCTCATTAAGTGTTGCCATGGATTGGGTCCTATTTATGTTACCACTGTCCTGCTCTGCTTCCAAGCCAGAAGCAATAGTTGCAACCCTTTCTATTATGTCTTCCTTCTCCTTAGTGACAGTCTCATCTACAACAAGGGGAATAGGTCCACTAAACTGAGATATCTCACTGGCCCTTTTGGCTTTCCTAGGTCTGTGAGTCTTTTTGGGTTGAGATAATGATGGAACAGTGATTGGTTCTTCATTAAAGGGTTGAACAGATGTGGATATGTGTTAGAGCTCAGTAGGTTGTCCTGACCTTTCACCCATATCTGCTTGTTGTGCCAGCATAGATGAAAACAATGGTGTTACAGTCCTTGAAAATCTTTGCCTTGCTTTCTCATGTTTGCAAAAATATTTTTAGTATGAGAAGGTGTATCATAAACAGCATTAACTTCTGAAAGATTTTCAATTTGTTTGTTCAAAAACAGTTGTAAAAACCTTGGATACATTAAAAACTTTTTAGAACTATCCAAGTTCCTTATCATACCATCAAAAATCAATTTATAATTAAACTTTTGATTTGTATCCAAACATATAACTGCAGATGCAATATTAGTACCAAATTCATTCCAAGCAGTTAATTTTGAACTTAAACATTGTAAGATGGTATGTATAAGATACTTCAATTAAGGGGAAAAGTAAGGTTTATAAAAGGTAAGTTTCTCAGAAAGCTTTTCATATCCCATCAATTGAAGGTTTTCAAAAATTTCAGTGTTTGTTAGACAAGCAATACCATCCTCATCATCAAATTAAAGATGTCTCCTCACAGGTGATTCTGATATTACTATTATCTTGCCCTCAACCTTGGCATGAATCCGTGTTTCATTATTGACTGTTTTGGTCTTAGTAGTAGACCAAAACCGTTCAATACAAGAAACATAAATAGTAGGACTAACTGTCAAGGCATACCTTATGGGGTTAGCATTCAAGAAGTCTACTATCTCAGCAAAATCAACATTCTCTATGGATTTTTCCAAGTAAGCAACCATATTATGTGAGTCAGCAAAATTTAGGCCCGCCATGGATGTCGATTTTTTTTTGGAATCGATAATAAAATTGAATTAGGGTTTGTGAATTGAGAGTAGTAGAATGATTAAGAACTGTTATGGTGTGATCGAATACGCTTAAATAGGTAATAAAGAAAACCTATAAGCGAAGTATCCATTTTATAGACCAAAAATACCCTCAGTAGTTGTAACTCTAGCGGTAACCTAGCAGTAGTAAGTTAGCCTAGCAGCACTAACTTTTGCCTAGCAGTACCAAGTAATGCCCAACAGTACTAAGTAATTCCCAGCAACATTAACTCTTGAGTTACTAGTTTTAACCCCAATTCCATCCTTAGCAGCTTTTGCATTCCATTCTAACCATCCTTTGTATATAATCCTCTGCATATTAACACAATTAACCTCCCCTCAATCAATACTTCAGAGATTAAGCATTCCAATACTTGTAATCAGATATTGAAATCTGCGAACATCAAATGCTTTTGTGAGCAAATTTGCAACATTTTGATCTGTGTGAATCTTGATCATCTGAATAAGCTTCTTCTCATTAGAATCTCTGATGAAGTAATGCCTAATCTCAATGTTCTTTGTCTTTGAGTAAAAAACAAGGTTCTTTACTATGCATATTGTGCTCTCATTATCAATATAGATCTCTGTATGCATAAAGTTATACCCATAATCTAGCAATTGATTTTGGATCCAAAGCACCTATTCACAACAACTTGAAGTAGCTACATATTCAGCCTTAGTTGTGGAATTAGCAACCACGGTCTGCTTCTTGTACTGCCATGAAATCAATCGACACCCAAGAAATTGACAACCTCCTATTGTGGACTTTGTTAGCCTTAATTTTATTAAGTCAAACAAGAATGTTATCGGTCTTATAAAGTCAAATTAGGTCTTGTTAAGTAATCGGCTAGTTGGGTATTAACGGACTTAGGATGTATTACAATATTCTTTATGTATCGGGCTCAAAGCCCAAGTTAAGCCAAGCCCGACCCATTAAGAAATCTCATGTACCAATAAAAGGCTAAGGGTATAAAAGAAACCCTCTCCACACATGGAGAGGGTGTTGGTTGCCATTTATTATATGTATAACTCACCAAACTCTCTCTTCTAATATAATATTCTACCATTCCATTTCCTCTCTTTACTTCTACTTATTTTCGGCTTATTAGTGCTTATTGGGTTTGCTTATTAGTTGTGTATGGATTAAACATATGGGATATCATGTGGTATCAATCGCCAAGGGGTGTTTAGTGTTTGATTTATGGTTAAAAATCAAAACCGTGGCTTATTTGAAGAAAAAGCCCACGTTTTGTTTAGGGTTCTTGGTTTCTTGGTTTGTTAATCATAGCCTTTCCTTGATATACATGTTTAACAGCTTATTGTGTTAACATATCATGTCTTAGATAAGCTTTTAGTTAGTTTTTTTATAGCTTAAAAGGTTTGGTTTAGTTAAGTTTCTTCATGGCGGTTTGATTTGATTTTGAAGTTTCACAAAGTAAAACTTATACTTGTGTGTTTAAACATCCTTAACACACTTAGTTTTAAACATTTAGAGCTTATTTGTGCATCTAATAAGCTTATTTGGATTATTTAGCTTATTTCGTGTTTGAGATTCTAAGTGGCGGTTTATATTTAATATTCAAGTTAATTATGGCAGTTTGGATTTATAAAAGTGACTTATTTGTTTGTTTACCAAGTTTGAAGAAGAAAACAAAAGATGGTACAGGTGGCGGTTTAGGTTTGTGGTCCAAAGTGTACTTGTTCCTAACCTATTAGTGGCGGTTTGAATTTAACAAACTAGTGGCGGTTTGCCTATATTTTAAGCCAGCGGTTTGCCTCTTTAATTGGCGGTTTGAACAAGTACAAACGAAGACAATTTTCTAAGGTCCTTTAAGAAACATCACTCTGCCCATTTTACCCCCATGGTAGCAGTTTCATAACAATCTGACAGCGGTTTGTTCGTCTCAAAATTGCCAACGGTTTGGTAGATAATAACAGGCAGCGGTTTGGTCAAAAGTTTTAAGCAGCGGTTTGAGAAATTAAAAGTGGCAGCGGTTTGAACTAATTTTTCCAGCGGTTTAGTCTAATCCTTTTGGCAGCGGTTTGAACACATTTTGCCAGCGGTTTGGTTTATTTCTTTTTGCAGCGGTTTGGTGTTCACTGCCAGCGGTTTACCAACTGTTTGAAAAACTTTGAATTTAACGAACCTTGTTTTAATTGGACTTTGGACTTTAATTAACTGTAAACATTGGACTTAAAACGTTAATTAACTAATCAAACATCAAACCTTAACTTCAAATCAATTTTACTTTCACGGTTTTTCTATTGATTTTGTAAAATCCCGACAAGTAATTTTTTCTCTTCTCGGTTTTAATCATAGAGTTGTAAAATCCCATGGAAGTTAATTGAATTCAAAACCACAATCCAATCAACACTTTATAACACTTAAGATCCGATATCCATTCACAACTTCATCAAAATGTCAAATACTAATATGCAAACTTAAACATCCAATGCTCTTCATAATGCTATCATGGAAGTAGGTGGCAAAGATTGTCCACCAATGTTAGCACCGGGTAATTACGTTCAGTGGAAATCTAGAATCAAGAGATACATCGACACCAAACCTAACAATGAACTCATCCACTATTGTCTCTAAAATCTACCATACAAGTTTAAATAGATTGAGAAGATAGTTCCAGTTGCTAAAGGTAGTTCTGAAACAACTACATAAGGGTATATGAAGAACTATAAGAATGTTTCACAAGTCATACGTGATAAACTGAATGTTGAAGCTAAAGCCGTTCAAATGATTCTCACAGGGATAGATAACTATATCTACTCTACAGTTGATGCTTCTCCCAATGCATGTGAAATGTGGAAAGACATTAAAAGGTTAAAACAAGGTGAATCAATCAATGTCTAAGATCTCGAAACAATTTGTATTGGGAGTTTGGAAAATTCACATCACGGAATGGTGAATCACTTGAATCGTATTACTCAAAGTTTTATAAGATGATGAATGAGCTTGTCAGGAATTAGTGTGATGTTACAAATCATTAAGTGAATGTCCAGTTCTTACTTTAACTACAACCAGAATGGCAAAGGTTTGTAACACTTGTTAACCAGAGCCAAGAGCTGAAGACTGTCTCTTATCACAAACTTTATGACATCCCGAAGCAACACCAGAATGAAGTCAACGAGATAAGAGCTGAAAGACTAGCACGTACTGCTAATCCACTTGCACTTGTTGCTTAACAACAACCAGCTTACCATCCTCAAAACCATCCTAATTACAACACTCAATATTCCTCAACTAGATCACAACAAGCTACCAGAAATAGAGGAAAAACAATTGTCAACTCTTCTGCTTGTATTTATGATCAAGAACCTACCACAGTTAGTAAAGATGATGAAATGTTAAAGGAAAAGGAGATTGACAAACTCATAGCTTTAATTTCTCTCTCGTTCAAGAAAATCTACAATCCTACCAACAACAACCTTTGAACTTCATCAAACACCAGTAGAGCTAACCAAGATAATTCTCCAAGAATCAACAGAGGAATTGGGTATGAAAATCAGAGGGTAATTAATGTTGCTGGGGCTAGGGAAAATGTAGGTGCTTTGGTTGTACAAAAGTATGGGCTTCAGTGTTATAATTACAAGGAATATGGGCATGTATCAAGGGAATGTCAGAAACTAAAATGAGCAAAGGATGCAACTTATCACAAGGAAAATATGTTATTGTGTAAGCAAGAGGAAGCTAGAGTTCAGTTGAATACAAAGCAAGCTAATTGGAAAGATGACACTGATGATGAGTCTGACGATTAAGAATTGGAAGCACATTATATGTACATGGCACAGATTCAAGAAGTTACTCCAGATGTTGCTGATATTTCTGGACCCATCTTTGATACTGAGCCATTGCATAAGGTACAAAATAGTAATGATACCTATAATGTGTTTGCCATTGAAAATGAACATCCTGAGCAACCTAAATCTGTTAATGACATATATCTGGAGGAACAAGGTGACTAAAAATCCACATATTATTCAATGGTAAGTGGTAATGATAAGCACATGAAGAATAGGAAGATTACTTTTGAAATAAGAACGTGATTTGCTTGCTTCTTTAATTAAAAAACTAAAATGTGAAATTGATGACAGCAAAAACCGTAATAATTTTTTGGAATCATCAAACCAGGCTTTAGTTGATAAATTGAAAGGTGAAATTGAGGATTTTAAAACCAAAAATAAAAGTTTAGAATCATCAAATAACCATTTCAAAGAAGCAAACAATGAACTGTCAAAGACTAATCAGTTGATGTTCAAAGACCTTAGGAAGTTCCAAGCGGAACTTGATAAGTATCATGATGTGAATTATGCGTCAAAGGTGGCAATTCATTGTGCAAAAGCTAAAGGAGATTTAATGTCAGACAAAATAGAATCTGAAAAATCATCTAATGAATATACTTGAAAGATAAATGATTTAAATCAAACGATTTCGGATATGAAAAAGGAGATTTTTTCACATCAACAAACCGTCTCCATAATGTCACAAGAAAAAGAAGCTCAGATTAACTTTTATAAAACTCGTGAAGACAAAGAACTTGATAAGGTCATTGCTTTAGAAAACAAAGTCAAGGTTTTGGATGATATTGTATATAAAACCGGTCAATCTGTTTAAACAATGAATATTGATGACGTATAGTCCAACCTCGGGTCATGAACCCGACCCACGAATACTATTTATACCTAGGCCCATGACGAATGGGCCATAGCGACACCAATACGGGCTTCCAAGGCCCAAACGGTACTGCCTACGGGGAAGCCCATGACATATGGGCTATCACGACAAGGATTTAGGCCCATGAGGTCCAACCAGCGCACACGCGCGCAGGTATTTATAACACCCGTTACGAACGAGTCATAATCATGAGAGGGGCCCACTAGTTATTAAAATAAACGGTGGGGCCTCTTGGTTATTAACCTAATTAATGGGACAAAGCCCATTAGGGTTTGGTGAGTATATAAAGGGCACCTAGGCTCTCATCCAAGGTATGCTCTCATAACCCTAACTTTCTACTAAAACCCTAAACCGATTACTTACTCTCACGCCGGAGGATAATCGTGGGAGACAATCCCACGGTAAGCCTAACGGTGCTTTGTTTTCTTAGTGCGCAGGTCTCATACATCAAGACTCAATTGATACAGGAACCGGAGCCTAACAGATCCGTATTACACCTAATTCGGATCTAATCAAGGATCGTCCAACTTTTGTATCAACAGATTGGCGCCATCCGTGGGACCAGACACTAAGAACACTGCCAAAATCTAGAATGACAAAGCAAGGAAACTTTACCCAGCGGACTCCGCAGGCGAAGAAGCAGAGCGACCAAGCCTCTAGACAGGTCTCCAAGCAGGCCTCTGGAAGCACCAATACGCCATATGATCTGGTCTTCCCAGCGACGGGACCATCCCTGGGGACAACCCAGCCAACCGTGGTACTTGCTATCATGTCTAGAGTTCCTTTTTTGGTTCTAACACTAAGAGAACGCCTAATGGGCATAGAGCGAATAGCCAAAGGAATTGGTAATCCTATGGTCAATAGAGGACGCTAGGGTTCAGCTAATGTCTTACTACTTAGTACCCTCACAACCTTATCTTATACACCAGACAAGAAAACTAGGATCTTGCGACACAAAAAGCAAATTATCCAGGAAACTAAAGTAATAACAATTAGAGAAGAGAAACTATAGTGATTATAACAAAGAAAGCATAAAATATGATTAGTTCATGTTTGGATTCAGAACAATGAGATGACAAGCTTAAGTAATATGTCCATGACATCAAAATAACCAAACTGACTCATATCTAACTAACTGACTAGATATTTATTCATTCCTTCTTGTTTCCAGCTTTGGTAATGTGGATGGGTTTCTCCAAACCCTAGTGAGGGGCTTTAGGAATAGAGAGATACCTTTTCCAACTAGGAATCATGAGTATATATAGTTTTCGTCATAACTACAACGTTGCTATAAGTGGCAAGCTACACTGTAGTTTTCCTACGCAACATTCCATAAATAGCTCTTGATAACTACGACGTAGTTTCTTTAGAACATCCTTTGCTTTTATTGAACTACAACATAGTTATTTCGAGGCAACTACACCGTAGTTAGTCATGATCCAAGATTATTGATTTTGAGCTGAGTGATGGCTACAGCGTAGTTCTTTCGAGGCAACTACGCTTTAGTTTTTCTCTTCTCATAACTTTCATATTGTTTGTTGACTTCTTTTTGTGTCTTTCAGCTCCAAAGCTTGAAATTTCCTGAAAGTAAAATATAAAGTAATTAAGTATACATTCATATAGGATTATAACCATTATGAGTTTGTTTATAAGGGATTTTAATATATAAAAGTTTAAACAAAGACCGCCAAGAAAATTTAGGAATCATTTAAGAGGAAATACAAAATGGAAGATGCTAGAACCAAGAAGCTTATGTTGGTTAGGTTCTTAAACTTCAAAATTATTGATGCAAACTCCGTGATGAGCCAAGTATAAGATCTTCAGGTTGTATTACATTTTATCCATGCTAAAGGAATGAATTTGAGTGAGACATTTCAATGGCGGCTATGATTAATAAATTACCACCTAGTTGGGCAGACTTCAAAAACTACCTTAAGCATAAGCGAAAGGGATGTCGATGGAGGATCTCATTGTTCGTCTTCGCATTAAGAAGACAACAAGTTAGCTCTAAATAATATTTATGTGCCCTATTCTGCCAAGGAAAATGTGGTTAAAGTTGGATAATCTTTAAATGCAGATAAAGGGAAAGCTTTTGTGAAGGGCAAATGAAAAATGGGTAATCTTGGTCCTAAGGGAAAAGCTTTCAAGAATTAGTTCAAGTGATATAATTTTGATAAACCGAGTCACGCGACTGTTGATTCTAAATTTCCAAAAGGTGAGGTTCCTCGTCAAGCAAATATAATTAAGAAAATGCATGATGACTTGGAGCTTTTGGCCATGGTTTACGATCTTACCGCTATGATTTTTTAGAAATAAACCTAGTTATGATTTTAAAAATGAACCTAGTTAGTTCTATGCAAGCGAATTATAGGTTGATGCGGAGGCTACCAGTTTATTTAATGCTCAATACAAGAGCTCTTTATTACTGTAAAGGATGTAAAATTAATGGATAGACAACTCTTCATAGGTAATTCAGCCACTGCCGATATCAAGGTTGAAGGTAATGTCGTGTTGAAGTTGACATCTGGAAAAGAGTTAAAACTTGAAAATGTTTTGTTTTCCAAGAAATTCATAAGAATATCGTGTTTGGGTAGCTTTTTAATAAGTTTGGTTTTTGACTTTTTTTGTTATTCGAATAAGTTTGTCTTAACTAAAGGTGAAAGTTTGTTGGTAAGGGTTATTGTCCCTTAAATGGATATGCTTAATACTGATTATTGGTATAACTAAAGAATGAAATAAATGCTACTACTATATATGCTTATTTATTTGACTCTTATTACCTTCAAATGTGTCAAGATTTTTTTTATTTATAAAATATTGTATTACATATCTACATTCCATATATACTTAAGCTGCTCTTAGGAAAAAGATCTAATTCACACAATAGTGTGCAATTTAAGGTATACGCATTTCATTATATACACCGAAGATGTTATATATGATGGTTTAATTTTAGATAAAACATACGAGTCATTCGTTTGTGTATCGAATATTGATAATTTTGGATGTTGCAAACTTTTGTATTGATGTGATCAAATAAGTATTATTTTTACGCATAATTTATTACCATTATATTGCTCATTTTTTATATTTTTATCTAAGTTTTGATATTAATCCGTTAACTTTTTTACTTAGAAATTATGGAGCAATAATAGGTAAGACACGCAAAGTGGAGCAATTTGGAGCAAAAAAGAAGAAATATTCATTCCAGATGAAAGATATGGCGTATTCAAACAAATGGTGATAACGTGATGCGGCGGGTTGCACCACAAAAGTTTTACAACCCTCCTAAGTAGAGTTCCTAACCGTTGTAGTGTAGTATAGGCAAGACTCGGGTGGTTATTATCATTCTTTAGAGGAATAGTTTTGGTAGGCTCGAATTATACGTTACTAGGGTCTAAAGATTAAGGGAAGAATGTTTTTATATTTTTATATTTTATGCTAGCAAGTAAAAATATCGGGTTTTGAAGAGGGGGTTGATTAAACTACTTAAACTACTCTTAAATCTAATCTAATTATACAGAAAACTAAATATGTGGAAACTCTTATGGTTAAACAAACGTGTTTACCTAATCATGCACTACTCCCTAGTTGCTCTCTCTAATTCTGTTGCCCGTCACCCTCATTAGTGTAATGTGTAAGTATTCCCCTAATTCAGTAGCGGGTTTGTTAAGTCCACATTCTACGTGATAACCTAGTCGGGTGTTACCTGTCAGACACGCTCCCTCCCAATAGTAAATTCACGCGTAATAAATAATTAATTTGGAATCCACTCAAAGGTAATCTAAATATGAAGATCTAATCATGGGTATCCTCTAACCTAACCATGTTTCCCTAGACGTATTCGTTATGATATGAAGATCAAATAGCTAGTTTTCTAGAGCCTAACATGCATACCAATAACAAGAAGCAATATAATAGAGATTACAAACTAGGTTTCATGCAATCATAAGCAAACACTAATTTAATTTAGCCAAGCATGTTAATAGAAAGCGAATAACAATTAATCAAACAACACATAGACATATTGAGTGATTAAATAGGTAAAGGAACTTCAATTCAATTAAACATGGAGTAACAATGAGTACAAAATGGTTAGAAAACCTTAAAATTCGACTATGACAGCTGCTACAAAGGTTCTCCCAAGTTTCCACACAAAAATATGAAAAAAATAAGGCTTGTATATATAGAAGTTGGGTTCTAACTGCGTCGCTAGGGCTTTGTGATGCCGTCAGCCAGTCAAATCTTCCAAGGGTTTCTTTAAGTCGGCTATTGTGCCTCCGTCGTAATACATGGTGACACCATCGCTTGATGACTCTGATAACGTCAAAGCGAATTTGTGACGCCGTTTCCACAGCCTGAGAAGTCACACTTTTTGTCTAAAAATCAACTTTTTGGGCACTTTTGGTGAAGGCATCAGGATGGGAGTCGCCAGCTTGAAAAGTTGCATTTTTGTCTAGTTTCTTCCTGAATCTAGCCCAAGTCACGTGCTTTTCCCCCATGTGCTTCCCAAATGTTAAAACATAAAAAAGAAACGATTAAGTGTAATATTTAGGCATATTTGCATGATTTTGGGGGTTAAATGCCCCTAAAAAAGTTTATAAAAGTACACCTCATCAATACGCCATAATAAATTGCTTACAAGATTTCAGAAATACAAGTGTTCAAGACGAATATGTCTTATTCAATTTTATCAAATACATCCGTAATTTAGCTAATGATGTACTGACCATGTCATATAGAAGGCACACAATGTATTCACACCATTGGTGAATACTGCTTATTAAAGGCTTGGTCAGCCGCTGACTTGTTAATTAAAGTAATATGGAGGCTACGCTCATGTCATGATACAATGTATTCATAAATAATGATACATTGTATTCACACTAAAGACATACCCTATAATAAAGGTCATAAAATCATGTTTTAAACACATAATTCTAATACTCTAAAACCCTAGACGACTAAATAACACCCAAAGCCCAAAGAAGGCACAAATCAAGTAGCATTCTCATCATTATAGCTTAATCATTCGGTTTTGTGCATCAAATTCATTATGTTTTTGTTTTATTTATCTTTGATTAAAAGTACCATTATTGCTACTAAGATTATGGGCTAACACCCTTTAGTGTTAGCCGAGTTTATGTTACCATGTTTGTTTAATGCATGTTTACTTTTATTTAGTGCGTTTTTGACTCTTGGATAATGTTATGTGTTTATCGTTCAAATAATATATTTGTTTGCACACTTATTATGTAACATTTCACATTTTTAGGTCATTTACGACTTCAATTGTTGAATTAATTATTTTTAGGTCTTTGCGCTTTTACTTTTAATTTTTACTGTTAAGCTAAATCGCGTAAACTAAAAATGAGCATTTAACGTAAACAGGCATCAAACAACTAAATGTTTACGTCAAGTAAGTGTTATAAAGTTATTAGAATGATAATTTATAACTTTACGCTTTTTATTTTTATTGGTTACATAAAACGTTTATATAACGCGATAAAACTACACTTTTGCATGCATGGCAAACCCTAAACCCACCTACACTTCAACAAATACCCACTAATACCCATAATACTAAAAAATATCATAAACCTTTGTCCTATTCAGCCCCTAGATGAAATTTTCACATATATATCATATACACTTGAAATTAAATCTAACAATGCTCCACTAACACTAATAAACTAGTATAACCTTTAACCAATGGATCAAACAACCATCTTTTACCCAATTTGTGTCTCCCTTTGTATCCTTATACATGGCTAGACCACAAGTAAAAGAGGAGACCAAGTACAAGCATGTAAGTAAGGTCATATCACTCTCTTACAAGACACAAGACATGTCCCTAACCCTAGCATTGTACTTAATCATTAAACAACTATTTTGTCCCCCTTTTGAGCCCTAAACCGGAAACCACCAAGAGACACCTAAAAACCTTGCATGGTTTTGTATAGAAGGTTTTCTAGATCAAGTTTCACTATAAATAGGATTCATAAAGTGAAACATGCACACACGTTGACCCCCGGGTCCCACAATTTACAAGAAACCAAAGCAAGAAAACTCCCTTTTGAGCTCCTAGCCCACGGCATCACTCTCACTCACATACACAATCATAGTTTTTGATTTCTAAGCTAGTACAAGTGTTCAAGGGTCATTATTAAACATATATAAGGTGTCTTGGAAGCTTGGTTTGGGTTATACAAGGGTTTATCAAGGAGTGTTTAAAGTATTAGTGGTTTTATTAAGAAAATTAGGGTTTTCTATACCTTACATTGTATCTAATTATGGTTTTTCTTGGTTGGTTTTATTCTGTTCATCATTTCATCCCTACCATTCCATCTAAGGTTTACTCATTAAATCCCTAAGTCTTTTCAGACTTTCTATTCATGTATTATATATATTGTGTATAGTTAAATCATCACCTATTTTTCCTATTAAAGGTTTATAAGAAAAATTCATATGTATACAAACACAAATTTATTTTATGTATGGTTAAGATGATTTTTAAATATTTAATATGTTTTTAAAATAAGGATTTATAAGCAATGGATAGTTTATATAATTATTTGTCAAGTATTGATTATTTATTTAATTATAAAGTTTAGATAAGTAAATAAATATGTTGGGCAATTTTCTTAGACAATATGGACCTATTATGATGGACACAATGTAGAGAACTTAAATTATATACCATGGTTGTTAATTTATAAATTAGAAGACTTGTGGTAATTTTATAAAGTTTAAAAGTGTATAAAATAAGTTAATTAACCTTTTAATTGCTACTGTTCATTCGAACTAATTAATACTTTATTTTATATTTTATAAAAATAATACATCTCATAAGGATCGTAAGCATATAAGAAACTTGAAAATCCGATAAATAACGAAGGAGTTATGATTTTTACGAGATTATGCGTATAAAAGTGTTTTTACAAAACTAAGTTTATAAAAACTATATGATTTCGAATCTGAGATATTTCTTTTATATTTTTTTGTAAAAGTAGATATTGTAAGGATTCTAAAAAGGTAATAAACTTGAAAAACCAATGGATAATGAACTAGTTATGACTTTTTCATGTTTATGTAATAAAATAAACAAAAATGACTTTATAAAAGTAATTTTATAAAAACTAATTTTTTTTACAGAAACATATAGTAGACATGGACTATTTTAGATGATATAAAATTTAATTATGAAGCCGTGGACATAAGAATCACTAGAAACCGAATTAAAACGAATAAGATACAATAAATATACAATTTCAACAATTAAAATTTATAAAAAGTATTTTTATAAATCTACATTTACTGTTACTATTCATAACAGTAAATATGAGTATAATAAATGTAGTATTTGATTAGATTTTTCAAATACGAATTCATACATGTAAAGTACGATGAAAACAGGATTAAAACGAAGAAGATACGACGCTTTTATTAAAAGTGACATTATGAACATTTTTAACCTTATAAATATTATTTTCTCAAATAATCAATATATTTATATAATGAAATTATGTAAATAATACATCAAGTATTTTTGGCAAATAACGAATTGTTGGACAAGTATACTATTTTTACGAACACGAATACATGAATACTTATTTTACAAGTACAAATTAAAGTGTTTAATTTTATAGATTAAACAAACACTTTTTAATTGGTGAAGTAACTATATATAATTAAATGTGGTCAATATATTATTTAAGTACTTAGTACTCATACTACCAATATTTAATTAGCGTTTGCATTCGGTTTTGTTTTTATATCCGTGACGTTTTTTATTGCACTTGATTTATTTCATACACTTCCATTACCGAGGTAGTTCATAGCCCTATGTTTTTACTATATCAATGATTTATAACTTTTGGGGTAAGAAACTGTTTAGCCTTAATTATATTACTCAAACAAGAATGTTATCGGTCTTAGAAAGTCAAACTAGGTCTTGTATTGTAATAGGCTAGTCGGGTTTAACGGGCTTAGACATTAAACTAATATTGTCTATGTAACGGGCTAAAAGCCTACGAGAAGCCAAGCCCGGCCCATTTAGAAGACCCATATAGCCTCACTTAAGGCAAAATGTATAAATATCACCTTCAACCACACATGGTGAATGAAGGATTACATTGTTGTATGTGTACCCTCTCCACACTCTTTTCTCTAATCTAATATCTTCTTCATGTCCTTCATTCTCTTACTTCCTTTCTTTGGTATTAGCTAACCAAACTCCAAGGATTATCTTATTGTTCATTGTTATTGAGATTATAAGTTGTATAATGGATTAGTTAAGTGGGATAACATGTGGTACCAGAGCTAAAGGGGTGTTTAGTGTTTGTTTTGTGTGAAATTCGTGGTTTTTTTTTTGTTTTTTTTTTGTTCGAAAATAGCAAGAAAAAAAAATCAACATTTGATCTTTGTTTTTCGTTAAAGGTGTTAAAGATTTGTACTTTGAGGCTAAGAACTATCCCTTTCATTATTACTAGGTGGTTTTAACATTATTTCATAGCTTTTAAGAAAGTTTGGTGATTTTTTCTTGGCTGCGTTTTGACTAACTGAAGGGGTGTTCTTGATTGCGTTTTGCTTCATTCGTTGCGATTTGCCCAAAGATATCTTGCGTTTTACCATTGCGTTTTGGTCTTGCGTTTTGCCTTTGCGTTTTGGTCTTGCGTTTTGCCTCTGCGTTTTGGTTCTGCGTTTTGCCTATGCGTATTGGTTATTGCGTTTTGCCTTTGCGTTTTGGTCTTGCGTTTTGCCTCTGCGTTTTGGTCTTGCGTTTTGCCTCTGCGTTTTGGTTATTGCATTTTGCCTCTGCGTTTTGGTTGATTTTACAGGTTGCGATTTGCCATTGCGTTTTGCCTAATTGAAGACCCTTATTGCGTTTTGCCTAGTGGAGACTCTGTCCATTTCATTTCTTGGTTGCATTTTGTCTCAAGAATTCACTGCGTTTTGTCTAAGGTGCCTTACTGTGATTTGCTTCCTGCGTTTTGTCTACCTTGAAGACCTATATTGCGTATTGTTGGACAGAAACTCTGGCAAAATTTCTTCTTCACTGCGTTTTGTCTCAAACCAAATCAAACCAACAATCAACTTAATCATACTTGAAACTTCAATTAATTATTCATTCACGGTTTCTTCTTGATTTTGTAAAATCCCGCGAAAGATGCGATTCTTTTCTCAGTTTTAATCAAAGATTTGTAAAATCCCGTGAACGTTAATTCATTTAAAACCACAATCAACCACTTCATAACACTTAAGATCCGATATCCATTTACAACAACTTTATCAAATGTCAAAAATCAAAAACCAATTTGCAAACATCAATCCATCAAATGCTCTTCATAATGCTATCAATGGAAGACATGTAGCAAAGACGACCACCAATGTTATCACCGGTAACTATGATTTTTTTTGTGGGGTTTAGATGAAATCCAAAAAACACGAGATACAATACACCGCCCCCAAAACCTAATAGTGAACACCATCCACCCTGTCCTCTAAAATCCACCATACACGTAACATTGGGCAGAAACAGTTCCATTGCTAGAAGGTAGTGCTGAAACAACTACATATAGGTATATGAGAACTATAAGAATGTTTTACAAGACATACGAGATCAAACTGAATGGCGAACCTGAAGCCGTTCAGATCATACTCACAGGAATAGATAAAGATATCTACTCCACAGTTTGATGCTTTGTCCGAATGTATGTGAAATGTAGAAACCCATTTGAAAGGTTGAAACCAGGTGATCAATCAATGTTCAAGACTTGAACAATTTATATTGGGAGCTTGGAAAAATTCACCATCACGGGATGGAGAAGGACACTTGAATCGTCATTACTCCGGGTTTTTACAAGATGATGAATGAGCTGTCAAGAAATCATTGTCATGTTACAAATCATCAAGTGATTGTCCAAGTTCATACTACAACTACAACCAGACAGGCAAAGATGTGACACTAGATAATCAGATCAAAAGCTGAATACCTGACACCTATCACAATCATATAATGTACATTCAGAAGCAACACCAGAAAGAAGACAAAGAGGAAAAGAGCTGAAAGACAAGCACGTATTGCTAATCCGCTTGCACTTGTACTCAACAACGAACAGTATTACAATCAACAAAACCTACTACTCAAACACTTAATATTCCTCCACCAGATCCAACAAACTACCAGAACCGAGGAAAGAGATTGATTACCTCTTCTTCTCTACTTAATGAACCAGAACCGTGCCTACGTTTACGAGATTAGGAAATGCCAAAGTGAAAGGAGTTGACAAACCATGGCTTTAATTTCTCTCTCGTTTAAGAAAATCTACAAACCTACCAACAACAACCTTCGAACATCATCAAACACCAGTAGAGCTAATCAAGATAATTCTCCAAGAATTAACAGAGGAACTGGGTATGATAATCAGAGGGCAGTTAATGTTGCTAGGGCTAGGGAAAATGTAGGTACTCCGGTTGTGCAGAAGTCTGGGATTCAGTGTTATAACTGCAAGGAATATGGGCATGTATCAAGGGAATGTCAGAAACCAAAACGAGTAAAGGATGCAGCTTATCACAAGGAAAAGATGTTATTATGTAAACAAGAGGAAGTTGGGGTTCAGTTGAATGCAGAACAAGCTGATTGGAAGGATGATACTGATGATGAGTCTGAAGATCAGGAATTGGAAGCACATTATATGTACATGGCACAGATTCATGAGGTTACTCCAGATTCAGTTGACAATTCTGGACCAATCTTTGATGATGAGCCAATGCATAAGGTACAAAACAATAATGACAACTATAATGTGTTTGCCATGGAAAATGAACATCCTGAGCAACCTGAATCTAGTAATGACATATATCTGGCGGAACAAGGTAACACCAATATCACTATTGATTCATCGGATATATGTTATGATAGAGCTCAGGATGACCAGGATGAAACTGATGATCTTGATCAAGAACGTGATTTGCTTGCTTCTTTAATTCAAAAATTAAAATGTGAAATTGATGACAGCAAAAAATGATATAAATTTTTGAAATCGTCAAACAAGGCTTTAGTTGATAAATTAAAAGGTGAAATTGAGGATTTCAAAAACTAAAAATAAAAGTTTAGAATCATCAAATAACCATTTTAAAGAAGCAAACAATGAACTGTCTAAGACTAATCAGTTGATGTTTAAAGACCTTAAGAAGTTCCAAACGAACTAGATAAGTATAAGATGTAAATAATGCGTCAAAGGAGAAATTGATATATGCAAAAGCTAAAGGGGATTAATGTCATACAAAATCAAATTTGAAAAGTCATCTAAATACATATACTATAAAAAATAAATGGATTTAAATCCAACGATTTTCGGATATGAAAAAGGAGCGTTGTGCACATCAAGAACCATCTCCATAATGTTCACAAGCAAAAGAGGCCCAGATTTAAGCTTTACAAAACGCGAGAAAGACAATTGAATTGATAATAGTCATCCTTTAGAAAACACAGTCAAGGTTTTGAAATGATATGTATATAAAACTGGCAAAACTTTTGTTTCAAATAATGAATATGCTTAATCGTAATTGTAAAATGAGTTTTACAAAACCTGAGTTGCTCAAGAAAGCTCAAAGAGCGGATCCTAGTCTGTATGATATAAGTTGCTATAATGATAATCATGCTTTAATGTTAGCCCCTGGTTCTGAAGAAACGAATCCGTCCTATGACAAAGAACGTCGATCAAAATTAAGCGATTTAATCAGACAGTTTGATTATGATCAGTTGAATAATCTTTATGATTTGTTCGTTCCACAACGGGAAAAGTCGGCTGAACAACACTATTTTCCAAAAACGTCAAAGATGAGTCATACATCTTCTAATAAGGAATTTTCCAAAGAGTCTTTTCGTAAACAAACAACTTTGTTAGAAAAACGAATGGATGAATCCATTCCTTGAGATCAAAAGTGTAAAAGCTCTAAAGAACTTTTCAAGATTAAAAAGAGTGTTGATACATTTTTTGATGGAGTGGAACGTTGTAAACAAACAATCGCCAAAAGAACATATTTTGGTAACATCGATCCTTTTATTCAAAACACAATAGAAGGAAATTTTTAGAAGAATCAATGCTGACTTAGAAAAATTTCATTTGTGTTTGAAAGAGGAAATGGTTGCTGATTTGAGATACTTTAATTCTCTTAAACATGAAGTAGACTCTCTCAAATCTCAACTGGAAACTCAAAAAACACAATTTTTGAATGAAATCGACCGACTTTCAAGGGAATATTACTATGCTGATCACATGAATGCAATACTTGGTGTGTACACTGATCTGGATGAAGTTACTAATTTGCAATGTGACTATCTAGAAACTTTGGAAAAATGTAGACGTCTTGAAAAAGAGCTTTCAAAAAGTAGAACAATGTCAAAGAGTTTTGAAGCACTTCAGAAACATGCAATTAATCTTGAACTTGATTTACAACAATGTAAAGAAAAGATAAAAAATGACAAATCTTTCAAACAAAATCAGTCCAACGTATTTCTGAAACAACGTGAACAATATTTTAAAATTTAAGATTTGAAAGCTCAATTACAAGAAAAAGGAATTGTAATAAGTGAGTTGAAGAAACTCATTGAAAAAATGAAAGGGAAATATGTAGAAACTAGGTTTGAAAAATCATCAGTTATTCGACAACCGAATGCTTTTAAAAGTCAAAGACAATCCATTTTAGGTAAACCAACTATTTTTTCAGATTCTCTTGCAAAGAAAGATTTCTCAAAGTCAAAGCCAGTTACCACACAAAATGTGTCTAATGATTTTTCAAAACCAGTCACTGCACAGATTTTGCCTCAGAATATGTTGCCAATTGTCAAACTAGAAAACCTCAGTTGCATCAAGACATTAGGAAACCTAACAAACG
>BQNB010003177.1:94949-117209 GCA_026074375.1 Tanacetum coccineum
TAAAATAAAAAGAATTGAGACGTATGTTTTCGAAGAAAAATTAGACTGACTTTTAAGAAACGAGAATTAGTTCGTTTATTGATTGACATAAGAATATTATGAGAATGACCTTTTAAAAGTAGACGAATGACACTTAATAATATGTCAAAAAAATATATATATAAATATATACTTAAAAAAAAATAAAACGAGGATGGAGACGATGTGCTCTTGGATGTGAATGAAAATGATTCCATAGAGCCAAAAACTGAGGAAGGATGAGTAAGACTAAAAAGGGAATATGTTGACAAGAGGTTGTTGAAAATGATGGATATATCATTTGCACTAACAATTATTGTGCAAGTAATCCTATAGAGACAAAGGTGGATGATTGGGAAATCAAAAGTTTGTTTGGTGTTTTGTTGGTTGACAATGTTGAGAAACAAAGGTTGGATGTGAAATGAGGTAGTTCTTTCATGGTGGAAGAATAATAAGAGACTCAACAATGTGGTGACTCAATAACACTTGAAGATTGAATATCTTCTTTATGTTCTTCACTTTCTAGAAAGTGGAAAGTTTTGTGAAGGAGTAACATTTGGATTTCGTAAAACACTTAAATATTTCGAATGAAATAATTTAGTTATCACAAGATATATGTAACACCCCTAAAATCACAACAACGCAGCGGAATACCACTTGGGGTGCTACTTCATAGTTCATACACACAAGTTACAGAAAACGACCTCAAAAGAGACGTTTAATAAAATGTCACATTCGGTTTAAATAAATCAGAGTAAATTTAGGTCCCAACAATTTATAATTTAACAAGATTACATGAGTTCAAACGTGACTCATTTGTATAATAAAAGAAAACATTTATCGAATGTGAAGAAAACCAAGTCCTTATAGTTTTGATATCCACGCGTCCCGAATGCTCCCACTGCTCAGCTAACAAGATAATAACCTGAGAAAATACATGCAAAAACGTCAACAATAATGTTGGTGAATTCATAGGTTTTAGCAAAAACCGCATTGAAATAATTCAAATGATATTTCCTTAAAAAAAATAGCGTTACAACCTTTCAAAGCATTATTTCCAAAAATCCAAATAGTGATTTCAATAATCAAGTAATAATTAGTAATGGACCACAAGCTTTTAGTTCAACCAACATCAATACATCAAGTGTATTTGCCAAATACCATATTCCACATTATCGCCATGAGCCCATGACACCGACGCCTTGACACGGCATATATCTTTTCATATGCTCACAAATTTTGCCCCATACAAGGTACAATTGCCAGATACCTACCTCTCAATACAAAACGTCCTAAACAGGGTGTTCATGTTATTCAACTGATCCATACCCTCAGACGGGGTTGTCAACCCAATAGATCTATTTAATGTATTAGCGCTTCCCCCACTATAGGGCAAATTAACGGTTCAAATCTGGGGACTTTTGGCAATATCTACTCATGCGAATAATCTCATAATCGGGACAAGCATACTCTTCAAGCACTTGTGTCCAATTTAAAACAAGTAATGGTTTCAAAACTCACGGTTTTGTAAATAGATAATCAATGTTCTCAAAACATTTAGTAAGCAATTCAATCTTCAATAATTCCAATGGTAAACCACCATTTATCAAACATGTATCAAAATCATGTAATAAGCAAGCCAAAGCTTTAGTGAAAACAATTCATGTAACGCTTAAGTAGTAAAAAGAAACATTTTACTTAGTAAAACAAGCATGTATTCTCACCCCGAAAATAGTTACGAAAACCATTAAAAGAGCAAAGGTGGGGCTATGAACTCACCTTGATTGAAGACCACAATCAATAATCAATCAATCACGAAGCGTCACCGATAACGAACTCGACCGCGACCTATAATTATGTCGCTCGGTTACTATATAATAAAGTACGACCGAATGATGCGTACATCGCAACGATAGAAATCGTATAAAATACACATGTGATGAGAAATCCACTTGCGCCTTAGATCCTAAAATCCCACAATATTAGGTTGCGATCGTTCTTTTATTTATATCATACATCGCTTAAGCGAATACTTTCTATTTTAAGAAACTTTCTATTTTAGGAAAGTTACCACATTTGGAAAGTTACCATTTTTGGTAAGTCTCGGCATCCAATTATATTTGTAAAAATATTTATTTATCTCGTCGAAATTTCGACTTTCAATTTGGTTATTAATTACCCATATCGGGATTATGTCCCGTATATTACCAAAGTTACTATTTTTATAATTTTATCCGTTCAATAAACTCGTTAACTCTAACTTGTTATATTCGTAAAAATAATAGCGTTTATTATTTTTATAAACGTTCAATAAGTCTTGTATTAACCCGTTGACTTTTTAAAGTCAACATTTGACTTTCTTTGACTTTTATACTTATATTTATCTTTACCCAAATCTGACCCGCGCCAAACGACCCTCTAAATCACATTTTCACGACTCGGTCAAAGAAGAAATTTTATGCAAAACGATATTCCGGACAACTTTTTAGTTTTAGTCGAGACCCGAAACTCGACAGAAAATGACCAAAACGCCCCTGCAAGAATCTGCTGGAACTTGACTATTTTAATAAAAACGCAACAGTTTGACCATCGGTTTTGACCCGCTATATCACATTTTCACGACTCGGTCAAAGAAGAAATTTTATGCAAAACGATATTCCGGACAACTTTTTAGTTTTAGTCGAGACCCGAAACTCGACAGAAAATGACCAAAACGCCCCTGCAAGAATCTGCTGGAACTTGACTATTTTAATAAAAACGCAACAGTTTGACCATCGGTTTTGACCCGCTATATCACATTTTCGTGACTTTGACCAAAAAGAGATATTATAGAAAACGTCATTCCGGACAACTTTCGTGTTTCGCCGGAAGGCTGAAACGGACTCGAAAGTGCTCAAAACGCCTATTGAAAATCTGGACAGAACCTATTATTTCTATAAATAGCTGAAACAAAATTTATAAAAATTCAAACTTCTTTTGGCCATAACTTCTTCGTTATTAAGAGTTACGGGACGTTCGAATTACCGAAACGAACATAAAAATAAGCTCTTTCATATTCCTAAATCAAAAATAAATTTTGATAAATTTTCGAACCTCGAAATTCGTGTCAAAGCTGCTGTCCGAAATTTAACTTTTACGAAACGCGTCAAAAACTATTTTTCGACCAAAAATTTATTCACAACATATCTAAAATAACCTATACACGATATCCTTATCGCTCAATCATTCAATATCACCACTAGTCTAGCGCAAGTTCCTCGGATTTCATCACATGCAAATATTTATAATCGATCGAATCATAAAAATAAAAGTAACACTAGTATTAAAAATACTCACAAAGCTTAAATAAGCTAGATCGGGCAAAAACTCGGACTCGCCTTTTTCCTCCTCGCCTTAGCCGCGGTTCGAACCGACCCAATACACAAAACCACAAACTTGTTAACAAAACCCACTTGCTACAATGTTTATTTATCACCAATGGCTAGTGTTTTCCAACCCATTTCGACCAAACTCGAACCAATCCAAAACTAGAGAAATATCCATTGCATGTTATATATTTTTAGTGGAAAACGTAGAAAATAACAAGGGGATTCGGAAAATATAAGTTGTTCGGGTTGCATGTAATTTTTCCGGCGACCACGGCGGTTTCCGGTGACGGTGACCGGCGGTCGACGGCGACGGTGGCGGTTTTCGGTGACCGGAAAAGTTTTCCGGTGGTGGTGGTGGAGCTAGAGAGAAAGTGTGTGTGTTTTGTGTTATAAAATGAAGGAAATGGAAGTAAATTCCATTTATATAGTTCCTTATTTTGAGCTTTTGGCAAAAATATCCTCCTCTCCTTTTATCTTTATATTTTTGACACACCATACTTTTAAGTAAATAAAAATCGACAACCGTGACTCGGGCTTACACTTCCGAGACCATTTTTATTTCCATCACATTTTTTTTTGTTTTTAAAACATTTAATAAAAATGTGTACACTTTTAAAACGCGAGTTTGGCTCGAACAAGGAACAAAGACGACACGGTTCGCAAAAATAATAATTTACGATCATAAAAATAATAACGAGACGCGTCGTAAATTTTTACGATGATCAAGACGGTTAACGGTCGCGCGGTCAAACGCTGACTCGCGAAACGTCAAAAATAAAAATTATCAAAGTTTCTCAAATTATTCGTATTAAAATACGAAAATATTTATTTTCGACAAATAAAATTTAAAATGTCGATGCTCGTTCACGGAAACTCATAAAATAATATTAACGACGTCGAATACTCTATCGTCGTACGCGTCGCGAAACTCGGGTTGTTACATTTCACTCTCCTTAAAGAGAGCGCCGTCCCGGTGCTCTATTCGACTTATCTCTATATGGTTTGCGATGGTTGATACACATTCGGAAAATCCATATAACAAACTACGAGTCTAAAGAAGTTCATAGCCCAAAGAATGATTTGTACAGACAAACGCACGCTATGTCGGATACACATAAGCCCATTCATTCATAATTCGTCACTTACATAAAGAGGCGTCCCAATCCATGTAAGTGAAGAATTATGAACTTATGGTTCGGCGGTTTATAATTTCCTTATTCAAATGAAGAAGCGTCCTAATTCATTTCAATAAGACGATTATAAATCATCCTACTTAAGCATGGCCGACACAAAACACAATATCAAAACAAGACCAAAAGCCACATTAAGTAAAATAAGTGTCTAATTGACGGCATGATTCTTCAAAAACGTAAGAAGTAACAAAAAGAGTAATAAGGCGTTAGTCAATCGCATTCCAAGGGTATGTGCCAAAATAAGGCATGATCTGAGATAACAAGATAAATCCGTACTCCCATCAATTGGGAGATTTCAAAACAATGGATTACAAACACAACATACGCGATTCAAAAGCATAAGAAGAGTGTTCGGACTTGGAGTCGAACAATAAAATAACTAATGGATTTGACAAAATACACCGAATGCCAATATCGTCAAAAGGAAGTAAAGTAAAATTGCGTAAATATTTCTGAGATCACCACATCGCTCATAAAATATTAAAGTAAAAGAACTTATTATGACGTACCATAGTACTATACACACATGTAGTAATTAATATCACATAACAATTTTTGCCATTGCCCGACTTAATATACTTATATTCCAAAATCCGTAATAGGTATAAACATGAGGTTTTCGCTTCAAACAAGATGTAAGACACTAATTTACTAAGATTACAAGATAATTAACTCAAAGTGTTCAGGTCCTAAGTCAAATTATTGTTTTACGCTCATAAGCCAGATCAAACGTTTTCCTGTTCCACCGTTTTTAGCGTAATTCCCACTTTAAAACTCGGTTTGACACCAAACGAAAGCCCATGTTTAAGTTTATCTAAATTATACAGGTTTGATATGGAAAATGGGGCACTTAGTATGAAAAATTCTGGTCATAAATTAATTTGAAATTCTGGGCACAAATTTTTGTTATTTTAACCATTTTGGTCGTAACCCATTCATCCGGAATGGTTAAGGCTCTACCCAAAGAGCCACATGGTCCTCACATGATGTACCCTTCACCCATGTATAAACCCAATAGCCTCCAATTCAAAACATATCCAATTAGTCAAGCATCTGCCTAGTAAATTATGTGTCGCACTAAGTTCGTTTCCAACGGGTTTTGGTTTTATCTCGACATGCCCGGAAGAGTTGGCATTCCATCCAACTCGCCACTAGGACCTAAGGTATTATACTATTCATTTATGTAAAAACACAGTAGGTTTTAAGCCAAAATTTTCCCATTAACACACCAATCATCTGCCGGTCACCCATTTGGACTAGTTTTACAAATTTGGGCGTAACTAACTTATTCGGAGGAGTTACGGCTCCATCCAAAGCCCCACATACACCTTGTATGTTGACTTACCCAACAAAATACCATGGTTACTGACTTCAAGTTAAAATTTTGACATTATACAAATTTTACTCAAAAGTTCCAAATATAAACGTAAGTGACCGAAAATAGACGAAGAAAAAAAAAAGACACTTATATACATTACTCATATATATATATAAAAAGATGGCGGTGATCCAAAGATAAGCGCAAAGATATCAATAAGAAAGTAATCTTCATAAACGTACGAGGTATCTTATATACATACTATTATAAACATTTCGAAGGAGAAAATAAGAAACAAGAAGCACGCGATAATCGGAGTGGTCAATATATATTGATCTAAATAAAATATATAGTATAAATATATAAAATAATATAAAATATATATAATAATATATTATATAAATATAATACCGACCTGATATAATGCAAATAGTATACGTCATAAAGATAGACGTAGGAGAGCGAAATCATAATCAAGGATTATATACTAGTTATTCATGCAATAGCAATAAAAGTGCAAAAGAGAGCGTATAAGTTACCTGGGAGCAAGCGCGCGCGGATATCGGACAATAGGGAAGGACTCTTAAAATTTCCGAAAACAGTTGTAGTCCAGGTTTTTGTAAAATGACCTAGATCGCTACAACCTGTGCTCTGATGCCAATCTGTAACACCCCCAAAATCACAACAACGCAGCGGAATACCACTTGGGGTGCTACTTCATAGTTCATACACACAAGTTACAGAAAACGACCTCAAAAGAGACGTTTAATAAAATGTCACATTCGGTTTAAAATTTCAGAGTAAAATCAGGTCCCAATAATTTATAATTTAACAAGATCACAAGATAAACAAACGTGAATCATTTGTATCTTTAAAGAAAACAATCATCGAATGTGAAGAAAACAAGTCCTTAACGTTTTGATATCCACGCGACTCGAATGCTCCCAATGCACAGCTAGCAATATAATAACCTGAGAAAATACATGCAAAAACGTCAACAATAATGTTGGTGAATTCATAGGTTTTAGCAAAACCGCATTGAAATAATTCAAATGACATTTTCTTAAGAAAAGTAGCGTTACAACCTTTCAAAGCATTATTTCCGAAAATTCAAATAGTTGATTCATTAATCAAGTTAATAATTATTAATGGACAACAAGCTTTAGTCAACCCACAACAAAACATCCAAGTTGTATTTTGCCAAAATAATAAAAACAAATAAAATATAATTTTAATATTATTATGTTTCTTTATTATTTTTAATACCATATTCCTACATTATCGCTTACATAGTCTCCAGAACACCGCGCCTTGACACGCATATATCTTTTTCATCATGCTCACCAATTTTTGGCCCCATACAAGGTTACAATTGCCAGATCACCTACATTCACAAAACAAAACGTCCTAAAACAGGGTTTCATGTATTCAACTGAATGCCATACCCTCAGACGGGGATTGTCACCCAATAGACTCTATTTAATGGGTATTAGCGCTTCCCCACTAAATGGCAAATTATCGGTTCAAATCTGGGACTTTTGGAGCAATATCTACACATGCGAATAATCTCATAATCGGAAATCATACAACTTCAAGCACTTGTGTCCCAATTTAAAACAAGTCTAATGGTTTTCAAAACTCCGTTTTGTGTAAATAGATAAACAATGTTCTCAAAAATTAAGCAAGCAATTCAATCTCAATAATTCCAATGGTAAACACACCATTTACAAACATGTATCAAATCATTGTAATTAATCAAGCCAAAACTTAGTGAAAACACTTCATGTAACGCTTAAGTAGTAAAAAGGAAACATTTTAACTTAATAAAACAAGCATATTCTCACCCTGGAAATAGTTAAGCGAAACCATTAAACGAGCAAAGGTGGGGCTATGCGAACTCAACTTGATTGAAGACCACAATCAATAATCAATCAATCACGAAGCGTCACCGATAACGAACTCGACCGCGACCTATAATTATGTCGCTCGGTTACTATATAATAAGGTACGACCGAATGATGCGTACATCGCAACAATAGAAATCGTATAAAATACACATGTGATGAGAAATCCACTTGCGCCTTAGATCCTAAAATCCCACGAATATAAGGTTAGTTGCGATCGTTCTTTAATTTATATCATACATCGCCTAACGAATACAGTTCTATATTAGAAACATTCTATTTTAGAAAGTTACCACATTTAGAAAGGTACCATTTTGGTAAGTCTCGGCATCCAATTATAATTTTTTAAAAATATTTATTTACCTCGTCGAAATTTCGACTTTCAATTTGGTTATTAATTACCCATATCGGGATTATGTCCCGTATGTTACCAAAGTTACTATTTTTATAATTATATCCGTTCAATAAACTCGTTAAGTCTAAATTGTTATACTCGTAAAAATAATAGCGTTTATTATTTTTTATAAACGTTCACATAAGTTCTTGTTAATCCTCGTGACTTTTTAAAGTCAACATTTGACTTTCTTTGACTTTTATACTTATATTTATCTTTACCCAAATCTGACCCGCGCCAAACGACCCTCTAAATCACATTTTCACGACTCGGTCAAAGAAGAAATTTTTATGCAAAACACGAATCCGGACAACATTTTTAGTTTATAGTCGAGACCCGAAAACTCGACGAAAATGACCAAACGCCTGCAAGAATCTGCTGGAACTTGACTGTTTTTAATAAAAAACGCAGCAGTTTGACCATCGGTTTTGACCTGCTATATCACATTTTCGTGACTTTGACCAAAAAGAGATATTATAGAAAACGTCATTCCGGACAACTTTCGTGTTTCGCCGGAAGGCTGAAACGGACTTGAAAGTGCTTAAAACGCCTATTGAAAATCTGGACAGAACCTATTATTTCTATAAATAGCTGAAACAAAATTTATAAAAATTCAAACTGCCTTTTGGCCATAACTTTCTTCGTTTATTAAGAGTTTACGGACGTTCGAATCCACTTACCGAGAATCGTAAAAAAAAAACATAAAAATAAGCTCTTTCATATTCCTGGATCAAAAATCAGTTTTTACAAAATCTCGGACCTCAAAATTCGTGTCAAAGCTGCTGGTCCAAATTTACTTTACGAAACGGGTCAAAAACTATTTTTTGACCAAAATTTATTCACAACATATCTAAAATAACCTATACACGATATCCTTATCGCTCAATCATTCAATATCACCACTAGTCTAGCGCAAGTTCCTCGGATTTCATCACATGCAAATATTTATAATCGATCGAATCATAAAAATAAAGTAACACTATTACTAAAATACTCACAAAGCTTAAATAAGCTAGATCGGGCCCCCCCCCCAAAAACAAGGTCTCGCCTTTTTTCCTCCTCGCCTTAGCCGCGTTCGAAACCGACCCAATACACTAAACCAAACTTGATTTGAACACAAAACCCACATTGCATACAATGTTCATTTATCACCAATGGCTAGTGTTTTCCAACCCATTTCGACCAAAATCGAACCAATCCAAAACTAGAGAAATATCCATTGCATGTTATATATTTTTAGTGGAAAACGTAGAAAATAACGAGGGGATTCGGAAAATATAAGTTGTTCGGGTTGCATGTAATTTTTCCGAGGCGACCACGGCGTCCTCCGCGGCGATGACCCGGCGCCAGACGTGACGGTGGCGGTTTCCGTGACCGGAAAAGTTTTCGTTGTTGGTTGTGGACTAGAGAGAAAGTGTGTGTGTTTTGTGTTAAAAAATTTAGAAAATGGAAATAAATTCCCATTTATATAGTTCCTGTTTGAGCTTTTGCAAAAATAACCCTCCCTTCCTTGTTATCATTATAATTTTATGAACACATTCAATAATACTTTTACTTAATGTTAAAAAAAACGACAACCATGGCTCAGGATTACACTTCTGAAATTATTTTTATTTTCCATCACGCTTAATTTAGTTTAAAACATTTAATAAAACGTGTACACTCTAAAACGCGAGTTCGGCTCAAGGCAAGGAACAAAATGACGACATTCATAAAAATAATAAATTTACGATCTAAAAAAATAATAACGAGTCGCGTCGTACATTTTTTTTTACGATGCTCGAAACGGTTCACGAACGCGCGGTCAAACGCTGACTCGCGAAACGTCAAAAATAAAAATTATCAAAGTTTCTCAAAATTATTCGTAATAAAATACGAAAATATTTATTTTCGACAAATAAAATTTAAAATGTCGATGCTCGTTCACGGAAACTCATAAAATAATATTAACGACGTCGAATACGCTATCGTCGTACGCGTCGCGAAACTCGGGTTGTTACATTCCACCCTCCTTAAAGAGAGCGCCGTCCCGGTGCTCTATTCGACTTATTCGTCTTTAGTTTACTTGTGAAGAGATGAGGATATACACAGGTCTTCGTTGAGGTTTCCAACGAAAACTTGAATGAACAATTGTCAAAGCATCAAATATATGCAATGAACATGAGCGAACGGATTGAATGTCATGAGAATCCGTAAAAGAAAGGATTAAATACATGACTCGAAGAAAAAGCCATTGGAAACGAAGGATTTAACAAGTCGTAAATTCTTGGAAGCGGTTAATGGTTCATTACTATTAGCTTATCAAGTTCGCGACGGTCGATACACATTCGGAAAAATCCATATAACAAACTACGAGTCTAAAGAAGTTCATAGCCCAAAGAATGATTTGTACAGACAAACGCACGCTATGTCGGATACACATAAGCCCATTCATTCATAATTCGTCACTTACATAAAGAGGCGTCCCAATCCATGTAAGTGAAGAATTATGAACTTATGGTTCGGCGGTTTTATAATTTCCTTATTCAAATGAAGAAGATTCTTCAAAATCATAACAAGAAGTAACGAGAATAATAGTAAGACATTACTAATTGAATCTGTTGATTCTAACAAATACTGAAAACAATCTTCTAACCACCGTTGATTCAAAAGAATACCAGTAATCAAGCAAACTCCAACAACCGTTGATTCAAAAGAATGCCGATTATTAAGAGAATCCTAGCAACGTTCACATAATAAACGAAAGCACACTCCGAGGTGACAAGCTAAAGTCGTACTCCCATCAACTGAAAGACTTCAAAACAATAGGTTACCAAGCAACATATGCGATTCAAAAGCATAAGGAGGGTGTTCAAACTCGGCGTTGAACAACAAAATAACTAATGGATTTGACAAAATACACCGAATGCCAATATCATCAAAAGGAAGTAAAGTAAAATTGCGTAAATATTTCTGAGATCACCACATCGCTCATAAAATATTAAAGTAAAAGAACTTATTATGACGTACCATAGTACTATACACACATGTAGTAATTAATATCACATAACGATTTTTTTTTGCCATTGCCCGACTTAATGTACTTATATCTCAAAATCCGTAATAGGTATAAACATGAGGTTTTCGCCTCAAACAAGATGTAAGACACTAATTTACTAAGATTACAAGATAATTTAACTCAAAGTGTTCAGGTCCTAAGTCAAATTATTGTTTTACACTCACAAGCCAGATCTGATTAATTAAAACGTTTTCTGTCCCACCGTTTTTAGCGTAATTCCCACTTTAAAACTTGGTTTGACACCAAACGAAAGCCCATGTTTAAGTTTATCTAAATTATACAGGTTTGATATGGAAAATGGGGCACTTAGTATGAAAAATTCTGGTCATAAATTAATTTGAAATTCTGGGCACAATTTTTTTTTTTTTTTTGTTATTTTAACCATTTTGGTCGTAACCCATTCATCCGGAATGGTTAAGGCTCTACCCAAAGAGCCACATGGTCCTCACATGATGTACCCTTCACCCATGTATAAACCCAATAGCCTCCAATTCAAAACATATCCAATTTAGGTCAAACAATCTGCCTAGTAAATTATGGGTTCGCACTAAGTTCGTTTCCACGGTTTTGGTCTTATCTCGACCATCCGGAAGAGTTGGCATTCCATCTAACTCGCCACTAGGACCTAAGGTATTATACTATTCATTTATGTAAAAACACAGTAGGTTTTAAGCCAAAATTTTCCCATTAACACACCAATCATCTGCCGGTCACCCATTTGGACTAGTTTTACAAATTTGGGCGTAACTAACTTATTCGGAGGAGTTACGGCTCCATCCAAAGCCCCACATACACCTTGTATGTTGACTTACCCAACAAAATACCATGGTTACTGACTTCAAGTTAAAATTTTGACATTATACCAATTTTACTCAAAAGTTCCAAATATAAACGTAAGTGACCGAAAATAGTCGACACTTATATACATTACCCTTATATATATATAGATGGCGGTGATCCCAAAGATAAGCGTAAGATATCAATAAGAAAGTATCCCATATACGTACGAGTATCCTTATATAATACTAGTATTAACTTTCGAAGGAGAAAATAAGAAACAAGAAGTACGCGATAATCGGAGTGGTCAATATATATATAACCGACCGATATAAGGCAAATAGTATGACGTCATAAGATAGACGTAGGAGAGCGAAATCATAATCAAGGATTATATACTAGTTATTCATGCAATAGCAATAAAAGTGCAAAAGAGAGCGTATAAGTTACCTGGGAGCAAGCGCGCGCGGATATCGGACAATGGGGAAGGACTCTTAAAATTTTTCGAAAAACGGTTATAGTTTAGGTTTTGAAAACGACCTAGTTCGCTATAACGAGTGCTCTGATACCACTCTGTAACACCCCCAAAAAATCACAACGCAGCGGAATACCACTTTGGGGTGCTACTTCATAGTATAAAGTACAAGTTACAGTAAACGACCTCAAAAGAGACGTTTGATATCCACGCGACTTGAATGCTCCCATTGCTCACATTCGATTTAAATAAATCAGAGTAAATTTAGGTCCCAATAATTTATGATTTAACAAGATTACAAGATTTCAATCATGATTCAATGTATATTTTAAAGATAAATGATTATCGAATATGAAGAAAACCGAGTCCTTTAAGTTTTGATATCCACGCGACTTGAATGCTCCCATTGCTCAGCTAGCAATATAATAACCTGAGAAAATACATGCAAAAACGTCAACAATAATGTTGGTGAATTCATAGGTTTTAGCAAAAACCGCATTGAAATAATTCAAATGATATTTCCTTAAGAAAAGTAGCGTTACAACCTTTCAAAGCATTATTTCCAAAAATCCAAATAGTGATTTCAATAATCAAGTAATAATTAGTAATGGACCACAAGCTTTTAGTTCAACCAACATCAATACATCAAGTGTATTTGCCAAATACCATATTCCACATTATCGCCATGAGCCCATGACACCGACGCCTTGACAGGCTTTATCTTTTCATATGCTCACAAATTTTGGCCCCATACAAGGTAAATTTGCCAGATACCTACCCTCTCATACAAAAACGTCCTAAACAGGGTGTTCGCATGTTGTTCAAACTGATCCATACCCTCAGACGGGGTTGTCATATCACAATCTAATCTTTTAATGGATTAGCGCTTCCCCACTATAGGGTAAACTTTAAACGGTTCCAAATCTGGGGACTTTTGGCAATATTAAACTCATGCGGGAATAATCTATAATCGGGACCATGCATACTCTTCAAGCACTTGTGTCCAATTTAAAACAAGTAATGGTTTCAAAACTCACGGTTTTGTAAATAGATAATCAATGTTCTCAAAACATTTAGTAAGCAATTCAAACTTCAATAATTCCAATGGTAAACCACCATTTATCAAACATGTATCAAAATCATGTAATAAGCAAGCCAAAGCTTTAGTGAAAACAATTCATGTAACGCTTAAGTAGTAAAAAGAAACATTTTACTTAGTAAAACAAGCATGTATTCTCACCCCGAAAATAGTTACGAAAACCATTAAAAGAGCAAAGGTGGGGCTATGAACTCACCTTGATTGAAGACCACAATCAATAATCAATCAATCACAAAGCGTCACCGATAACGAATTAGGAACGCGTCTATAATTTTGTCGATCTGGTTACTATATAATAAAGTTACGACCGAATGATGCGTACAGCGCTAACAATAGAAATCTTATAAAATACACTTGTGATGAGAAATCCACTGGCCTTAGATTCCTAAAATCCCACAATATTTGGTTGCGATCAGTTCTTTTATTTTTATCAGACTATCGCTTAAGGAATACTTTCTATTTTAGGAATTTTCTATTTTAGGAAGTTACCATATTGGTAAGTTACTATTGTTGGTATGTCTCGGATCCAATTAGATATTTGTAAAAATTTTTTTTATCTGTCGAAATTCGACTTCAATTTGGTTATTAATTACCATGTCGGGATTATGTCCGTATATTACCAAAGTTATTTTGTTTTTAATTTTATACGTTCAATAAATCGTTAACTCTAACATGTTTATTCGTAAAAAATAATAAAAAGCGGTTTATTTATTTTTATAAACGTTCAATAAGTATAGTATAACCCGTTGACTTTTTAAATTCAACATTTGACTGTCTTTGTCTTTTTACTTATATATATATTTACCCAAATCGACCCGCCGCCAAACGACCCTCTAAATCACATTTTCACGACTCGGTCAAAGAAGAAATTTTATGGCAAAACGAATATTTCCGGACTACTTTTTTAGTTATAGTGATACCTGAAACTCTGAAGAAAATGACCAAACGCCCCTGCAAGAATCTGCTAAAACTTGACTATTTTTATAAAAGACAGTCCCCCCCCCCTCCTCCGCCCCTACCCCCACTCCACCACCGGGCCCCTACCATCTGACAGAAACTTTCTATTTTAGGAAAGTTACCACATTTGGAAAGTTACCATTTTTGGTAAGTCTCGGCATCCAATTATATTTGTAAAAATATTTATTTATCTCGTCGAAATTTCGACTTTCAATTTGGTTATTAATTACCCATATCGGGATTATGTCCCGTATATTACCAAAGTTACTATTTTTATAATTTTATCCGTTCAATAAACTCGTTAACTCTAACTTGTTATATTCGTAAAAATAATAGCGTTTATTATTTTTATAAACGTTCAATAAGTCTTGTATTAACCCGTTGACTTTTTAAAGTCAACATTTGACTTTCTTTGACTTTTATACTTATATTTATCTTTACCCAAATCTGACCCGCGCCAAACGACCCTCTAAATCACATTTTCACGACTCGGTCAAAGAAGAAATTTTATGCAAAACGATATTCCGGACAACTTTTTAGTTTTAGTCGAGACCCGAAACTCGACAGAAAATGACCAAAACGCCCCTGCAAGAATCTGCTGGAACTTGACTATTTTAATAAAAACGCAACAGTTTGACCATCGGTTTTGACCCGCTATATCCCATTTTCGTGACTTTGACCAAAAAGAGATATTATAGAAAACGTCATTCCGGACAACTTTCGTGTTTCGCCGGAAGGCTGAAACGGACTCGAAAGTGCTCAAAACGCCTATTGAAAATCTGGACAGAACCTATTATTTCTATAAATAGCTGAAACAAAATTTATAAAAATTCAAACTTCTTTTGGCCATAACTTCTTCGTTATTAAGAGTTACGGGACGTTCGAATTACCGAAACGAACATAAAAATAAGCTCTTTCATATTCCTAAATCAAAAATCAATTTTGATAAATTTTCGGACCTCGTTTTCCGTGTCAAAGTTTCTGCTCGTTTTTATACTTTTCAAAACACATCAAAAACTCATTTTTAAGCTTCCATTCCAACTATAATATGTCTAATATGACCTATAAACAATACATGATCAAATCAATCGACCCATAATACGATCTAACCTATTCACGCAAGATTTCCCCAAATTCATCACATGCATTCACGAAACAATCGAATCAAGAAAATGACAAAATAAACATAAAAGAATGCTTACAAAGCTCACAAGAGCTAGATCGGACTCGATTTGTTCCTCCCTTGTCCTAGCCGAACTCGAACCACATCCCAAAACCAAAAACCGAACATTTTTCAATTGAACCGAGCTTGAAATATTAATTATCCATCCAAGAACAACCCACTTACCAAACGAAAACACTCGAATCTAACTCGAACTCTAACTAGCAAAATACCCATTGCATGTCGTATATTTTTAGTGGAAAACGTAGAAAATAACGAGGGGATTCGGAAAATATAAGTTGTTCGGGTTGCATGTAATTTTTCCGGCGACCACGGCGGTTTCCGGCGGCGGTGACCGGCGGCCGACGGCGACGGTGGCGGTTTCCGGTGACCGGAAAAGTTTTCCGGTGGTGGTGGTGGAGCTAGAGAGAAAGTGTGTGTGTTTTGTGTTATAAAATGAAGGAAATGGAAGTAAATTCCATTTATATAGTTCCTTATTTTGAGCTTTTGGCAAAAATAGTCCTCCCCTCCTTTTATCTTTATATTTTTGACACATAATACTTTTACTTAATGTTAAAAAAAAAGGACAACCATGGCTCAGGATTACACTTCTGAAATTATTTTTTATTTTCCGTCACGCTTAATTTAGTTTAAAATATTTAATAAAACGTGTACACTCTAAAACGCGAGTGTACACGTTTTAGAATTAACCAATCTTAAACTGGAACTGGATTGGTTGGCATCATAGCTGGTTCTTTGATCCATTATCCTTTACTCTTCGGTTCATCATGGTGAACACCCAAAAGGTAAATTCTACATGAAGGTTTATTATGTGCAAGCACTAATATCAACTTGCATAAGCAGTTTAAAGAATCTTTAAGATCGAACAAGGAATATAAACACAGACGAAGATCCAAGTAGTTGGCGTCCTTACTTGACATTTGTAGACACACTACCCGAAAAATCTTTGAAAAAAGAAGGTTAGTTTGACTAATGCTTTACTATAAGAGTTCCCATACTCGGCATTTACGTGTATATTTATGAGAATATTTGGGAAGTAAAATGCCTCCCGTTGTCAATCTCAAAATCTTGATGCTCAATAAAGCTCAATATTTTTTCATAACATATTAACCTGGTAGGGAAATAGTATACTACTAGCTGTTTTAGGTTCTTTCTAATTAGGATATCTCAAATGAATGTGTTAGAGGTGGAAACATGGGTGGGTTGGGTAATTGGTCAAAATGGTTAACTCATGATGCGGATTAAAACGGTTGTGCCTAGGTAGTTCAACTGTTTTTTTTTGTTTTCCTTTTTAGTCTAATTTATTGCAAGTAGGTAGTAATTAGTGTCATAACTATGGTCACACCACTTATGTTTCTTCAGTAATATTTATTAATACACTCGGGTAAGGGGTGTTTATCTGCGTGTTCTATCCATTGGTCCTTTTTAAAATCTGTTTCCCCCTTTTTCAGTTAAACTCACCCTCTTGGCGTATTAGAGATAACATAGCCTGAATCAAATTATTAACAAAAGTTATCAGTTTACCACCTTTAGAAAATATTGCGGTTCTGATGATATCTATATTACTATATAAAGCATTTATAATGTGGGACCCATTAAAAATTAAGATAAGGAGGTGCAATTTTGACCATCCATCTCATTTTTGATAATCACATCAAAAAGTGACATGTGTCACCTTTTGATTAAAAATCACATTTATTTTCAAATTGAAACATCTTTTTATCCATTTAATTTTATTATGATCTAATTTCAGCATATTTTTTAAAATTTTGTGCTCTTTAATTCAACATACATTTTGTTATATTTTATAATTTTTTTGTTTTTTACATTTTTAGTAGGTTTATTTTATGTTCATTTATATTTTTTACAACTTTAACCTTAATTAAATATAAACTTGATACGTTAAAACTATATATACTTTCGGAGATCGTGTTGTCTCTTTACATGCGAGAATGATGATGTTAATATGGTGTTGCGGGAAAGCTACGGGAAACCCAAACGAACACATACAACGAACACATACATTTAATGTGTTGTGAAACGAAATTACTAAGCGAGTAGGAAATTACGTAAAGAGTTGAGTTAGTAAATTTTTTATTACCGCCGCTATGCGCGGGTAACCAACTAGTCTATACTACTATATAAAACATTTATAATGTGGGATCCATTAAAAATTAAGATAAGGAGGTGCAATCTTCACCATTAATTTCATTTTAAAGAATCACATCATAAAGTGACACGTGTCACATTTTGATTAAAAAAATCACTTTTATTTTCAAATTGAAATATCTTTTTATCAATTTAATTTTATCATGATCTAATTTCATCATATTTTTTAAAATTTTGTGCTCTTTAATTCAACACCCATTTTGATATATTTTTATAATTTTTTTTGTTTTTACATTTTTAGTGGGTTTATTTTTATGTTGATTATATTTTTTACAACTTTAACCTTAATTAAATATAAACTTGATACGTTAAAACTATATACTTTCGGAGATAGTGTTGTCTTTTTAATGCGACAATGAGTTGATATGGTAAACCCAAACGAACACATACATTCAAAGTGTTGTGAACGAAATTACTAAGCGGGTAGAAAATTGCATAAAGAGTTGCGTTAGTAAAGTTTTTATTGCCGCCGTTATGCGCGGGTAACCAACTAGTTTATATTAATACTACCTGGTCGTGATGATTGATCATTTGCAGATAGTGCGCATAGTGTTTTTATTGATGTTTCATATTTTTATTGGAAAGGCAACTCATTCACACACCTATACACCACCTAATATCTCACATTATTTCACACGACTCAAATGATATTTGAATCCACAACCTACTAGTTGACGAGCCACTCGCATACCGCTATGCCAAAGGCCCTCCGGAACTGCTTACATTGATATATATGTTTCCTCTGTTAATACATCTATGATTTCAGACGAGAGAGAAGGGACGTCGGCTAATGGTCCAGATGAGGAGAAAAATCAAGTGGATGAGGATGAAGATGTGCTTTTAAGGCAAACATTGGCATCTGCAAAACTAAGGGCCCTTAGGACTTCTAGAGAGGAAAATAGAAGGCAAGCATGGGAGAACCTGAGAATTTAGCCGCATCAACATCAGGTGCGTGATAAAATGTTACTTGCCAGTGGTTTTTATTACGCAAGTCTTGTGCCACTTTTTTTTTTATTTTTTTTATTTTTATAAATAAGTTTACATAGAGTTAATCACTTTTATACATGGATTCTTGTTCAAGAGCTTTAAGCTTCTCGAATTACTAGGTCATCAAGCTAGGATGAATATGAGTGTGATGTATCTATCTTATAAATAAAGCAATTTAGGTTGATGTGCGCGTAAATGTTTACAGTGTGGACAATTTTAGACCTGTTTATCTTTTAGCTAATGTATATAATTATTTGACTCATTAGAGATAAAACGTCAAATCAACCCAAACATAGGCTAGTGAGTCAAAATTCTCATCTCTAAGTTTCATATTAGGATTAGCATCGAATTAGTTCAAATAAGTAAAAGTATTGTCAATTTTCTCTTCTGTTAACTCATTAACTGCACATGACATACAAATGAATGAAATGATGCATGTGTGATTGACGAGTATTTGCAATACTTGCTTTGCATAAAATATACGTTTGTACTATATGTAAAACAGTTCCTTTCTAACCTGCAATATGTCTTTTTGCAGGGTTCTCTAACTCACGAACTATCAATTTTTGGGGTTGAACTAAATAGATGGGGTTTGTTGATGCCGCGTGATGCGATCGAGAGAGGCATGTAGATTGTTGTTTAATCATGTAACATTAAGGCATCTACATGTAATTAGTATCTTAGTTTTTTAATGTTTAGACTGACCTTTTTTAATTTCTGATTATTTTCACTTTGGCGTTGGTGTTATTAGAGACTATATTGACAAATATTTGTTAAACAGTTGTAGTCATAGATCAAGGGTTTAATTAGTTTTATGAATTAATAAACACGTTAAGTGTGGATGGAACCAAACAACTTATATAAATAGTTGTTTCAGTAACATTTGACTCCAAAATGTTAAAAACCTACCTTTAAAAGGAAGTTGCAAGGTGAAATTGATAATGGTATTTTTATTTAGTTGACTGCTAAACAAACAACTTATATAAATAGTTGTTTCTGGATAGTTATTGCTTTTTGGCTAGGCACATGCACGCTACCTAACAGCCCTTTCTACTTCCAATGATGAATCTTTATCTGCCAAAAGACCTGAGGAATGTAAAGATCTGGCGAGTCGGCTTTCTTCTTTCTTTGTTGGTCCTGCACGTGAAGAGTCTAGTGCGGTGATTTTAAAAATTGTGAAAGCTGGAATTGATTATGCCTTCACAGATGCTCCACTTCGTCTATCTTTCTTGACATGCGTTGTTATAAATTTTGCATCCAAACTTCTGAGGGCTGGTTTTCATGACATGCAAGGACCTTATCTTTCAAGCGTAGGCGAATTAACTTAAGAACTGAATTGTTACCGACTTACTGGCTATATTTTGTCTGGTTCTTGGCCTTTTTTTTAAAAAAAGTTTTTTTTTCTTTACTAGAATATGTATTTACCAAACTTAAAAAATGGTGTTTTCGGTTGACTTTGCTCGGCCCTAATTTTGCTTATAAGTAGACGCAGATAAGCATTTCAGAATATAGTGTTTTGATTTGCTTTTGCTTTAAAAGATAAAAGTATATGCAATAATTTGATAAAGGAAGCTTGAGTTAATGACACTGCCCATTTGCATATCCTCAAATAAGCACTTTGAGATAAGCAGATTCCATGTTTATTATTGGAATGGCTTATCTTACCTCAAGATAAGCAGAAAAAAAGTCGGGGATAATTAAGCTTGAAATGACCATTGGGGCATTACCATGGCGGAGATAGGGAGGGGGCCCGAGGGGCAAGTGCCCCCCTAGCGAAAAAAATTGCAGAGTAAAATTTCTAAAATATCTGTCTTTTTTGTCATTTGCCCCTCCCAAGAACCAATTTGAAGTGTAGTTTCTAAAAATTATCGAAATGTTCCCCCTCAAACAAAAATTTTTGGCTCCGCCCCCGGGCATTTTCCCAATGGTATCACTCCACCACAAGGAAACAGGTCCCAAGTTGAACCCCAAGTCCGCAACTCCCTTAATAAAGGTCACGGGAAGATGTGCTCTCATTGCATGGGCTAGATCCTTGGTGCAGTGTCCGTCGGCAACCAAAATGGCAAACGGGGTTTTCCTGTCCATTAAAACTTTTTGAGGAATTAAGCGTGAAATGAGAAATTTTAGTAAGTTTTTGGTATCAATAGGAAGGACGACAACTATTTAGAACAATGTCAAATTGAATTCTTAATGCATCCATGATAGGGTAGATAAGGGTATAATAAGACATTTTAGTATGCGTTATCATGATGTAATGGTTTAGCAGCTTTCACAAAATTCTAATTCATTAAGGATTTGACTTGGGAGAAACCGTTGCAGATATTATTTGGTTATTTGATTAGGTATAATGGAACACAAATTTGCTTTATTTATTTTTTTTGGTTTTTATGAAGTTTATGTAGGTTAGGTTATGATGTTGATTATTTTTTACAGCAGTAGTTAAGTGTTGTTTAACTTGAAGTTGAAATTGATAAAGGAAAAAGTGTTTGGTGTTGTATTTTGAAATCGGACAGCTAGGTGTAATGAATTAATGTGTCCACCATACCCAACCAGAGAACCGTCTTCAGTTTATGAGCAGCCGATAAAGGTCACTCTTTTCAGCTTATTATGAGTTATGAGCTTATGGCAAGGCCATAAGCTGAAGGTGATAAGCTGAAAATAAGTGAGCTTTTGTCGGCTTTACCGTATTTCAATAAGACGATAAGCTCATTCAATAATGCTAAGGTAATATAAAAAACAACACAATAGATACTTGGTAAATAAACAGAGAGGGATCATGTCAGAGCTAACCACTTGCTAATCGGAATTTCCGTGGCCGTTTCCAAGCGATGTTTGAACCATGGTATCTTTTGAGACATTTAGGACGCCTTATCATTAGGTCACCTTCAGGGCACTTCTGCTAGAAATAGTGTTTGGATTGTCTTATGCTGAAAACAGGCTAGCAGATGCAAGATGTTGTATCCAAACAGCATAAGCTTCTTTAGCAATCACAAACACCTTCTTAAGTTCTTAGTTAATTTGCGCGTTCGGTGAGTCCTCTTTGTACATGTAATGTAATGACTCATGAATAGTTAGATTGTGGTTTATCCAAAACTGTTTCAAACAGTTTCACAACTTGGATGTGCTTATTGTGTTTGAGATCGTAATAATAGGAAACTATTTGTGCTTGGTTAGCTCTGATTAGTTAAGGATTGGCATGTAGAATGGCCCTAAATATTCAGTGTTTATTTAGAATCACTTCTGGTGTAGATACTTGTAAACTCCTTATCCTAATACTGTCTCTTTGATCTCCAGTTGGTTGGATAATCAGAAATAGTTCACTACATCCGAACACTATAAACTGATCGTCTATGTTTTGAA